>JACVVK020000365.1:427500-430000 GCA_018292915.2 Batillaria attramentaria
TTGAAGTATGGAGCAAGCCTGGGTGTAGTTTTCGCTTTGTCGGGTAAAGCAGAAGTTACGATTATCCGGCGCATGTTCAGTATAGCGAGAACAGTCATAAAGTAGACACCTCTCTCTCTCTCTCTCTCTCTGTTTTTCCCGAGGCAAATGCATAAGGAAGTGCAATTTGTTTTGCGGTTTGCGACCATTTATAGTATGATTTAGCCACATCGCACAACGCACACTCTAGCACGCTGAACTGTAGCAGGTCGTGTGAAACGCTTCAGGGTGGGTGTCGCCGGATAGTACTACGTGTTAGAGGCACTACGTAGAAGAAGTGGCGACACTACGATTCGTAACACTGCAGTCGATAGGAGTACATTCATCGCTACAAAACAGGCCGATAGAACTATAACTCCATAGCGCTATGGGCAAATATAGTTATATCTTTGGGCCTCCTAATTTATATGTAAATTTTTGTAATAATGTCACTGTGTAAAGCACTTCCAGCCCACATTGGTGGGAATTTTGCGCTATATTATTATCATTATTATATCCCTATCGTTTTCTGTAGAAACACTGATATCCCTATACGTTTTCTGTAGAAACACTGATATCCCTATACGTTTTCTGTAGAAACACTGATATCCCTATACGTTTTCTGTAGAAACACTGATGTTTTGTGGGGAGCTGGGGTGGCCGAATGGTAGAGCGTTGGACTTCTAATGCTCGGGTCGTGAGTTCGTATCCCGGCTGGGGCCAAATATTTGTGCTGGCTTTTTCATCGTTACCCCGTCTTTGAAATCACCCGTATGCGGTGGAAAAGGACGTTAAACCCCCAAACCCCCACCCACCCACCCTCCTATCGCGGCTGGGGCCAAATATTTGTGCTGGCTTTTTCATCGTTGCCCCGTCTTTGATATCACCCGTATGTGGTGGAAAGGGACGTTAAATCCCCAAATACCCACCCACCTCATTGATGTTTTGTAAGATTTTGCCAACTTTCTCATCGTAAATCGCTGTCAGTGCCAGCATTACAGACGCTGTCACTGTACAGGCGTCTATAAGTGGTGTGATGATAGACGTCACGAGAACAGCCCAGAACGATCTGTGAGTGTCAAGATGATAGCATTAGCCATCAAACTATAACATTGTAATACGCAAGTGAATTGTTGCAGTTTTTAGGAACGTATCTCCACCTCACACCCTGTTGTGTAGTTATCAAGGCAAAGAAAAAGGAAGTAGCTGAACTTGTTCTGGCTTCAAGCTGTACAGGAACATGAGTGACGTCCGGGTAATAATTAATCTGCACTGCCTACACGCATGCACGACAACCGCCCACTTACCAAACGAGGTAGCAAATTGAGTGTGAGCGGGGTGCTTGGGAGTTTAACGCCCTTTTCCACCACGTATGGGTGATATCAAAGACTGGGCAACGAGAAAAAGGGAAGCACAAATGTTTGGCAACAACCGGGACTGATTCGAACTCACGACCCGAGCACTGAAAGTCCAACGCTCTACCATTCGGCTATCCCGGCTCCTCCTGGTAGCAACTTGAAGCGAGGTTAAACATGGTACTGTTCACAGCAGTACCTCTGGATAATAAATCTTTGAAAAATTCACGATGGCCTGAAGCCTTGGGTTTTGGCGCGCAGAAAGCAGTAGGCAGCCGACACCCTATGATAGACTGTACAGGTAGAAGCAACGTTTAGGTATGCGCATCAGACAAGTCAGGTGGTCAAAACGAGGTCGCATGTTTGACAAGGTTCAAGGACAGAAATTGATTAAAGCGAACGAAACGTGGTTTTGCCGTAAGATTACGCTGATCGACAGTTTCATGGTTTTGTTTCGTTTTCAGTTCTGTGCCAAAAAGTGCAACCGAGTTCTGACTACTGACTTCGTGCATGCGTCCACCTAAACGGTCTTAATACCCACACAGTCTGTAGCACTCCCTACACGGACAAAGCTTTCAGAAGGCGCACAAAAAGCCTCTTCAATCAGTCTTAGCACTGGTAGGTAGGTCTGTGATCAAATTGATTTTGTTCCGATGACAGACCAGGAAAAAGCAGCAGACGTTACTAGAGGAAATGCGGAGAGGGGTGGGGACGAGAGGGGTGGGGACGAGAGGGGTGGGGACAGGTTGGGGTGAAGGGGAGTGGATAGTTGGCATCAAAGACTCCTCAAGAATAATGGAGGCTGTCAGTAAGGAGGTGGGGTGGGGTTGGGGGTGAAGGTGGGGGGATGGGTAGGAATACCGTTGGTATCAAAGACTCCTCAAGGATAATGGCAGAGATGGAAGCGGAGATCCTCAGAGAGGAGTTGGCCCGGGTGGGAGCTGGGGTTGGGGTGGGCGTGGGGGTAAACAGGCGTTGGTTGGTAAAGGCCGTGCCAAACGTAGACTGCCTACGAGGTACCCGCTTGTGTATTGCGCGGGAGTTACGGTCATACGTTGCAACACACTTAAGGCCGTTCTTAACCGGGCAGACTTTTGGTTCGCGAACTAGGTTCGGAGAGTACGGCG
>JACVVK020000365.1:435000-472500 GCA_018292915.2 Batillaria attramentaria
CGGTGTGTGTGTGTGTGTGTGTGTGTGCCAGTGATAACTATGAACCTGATTCTGTTACCAAGTCGGTAGCTGACGTTGATCCAGCTTGATATAATGCATGTCAGTGTGCAGTTCAAGTGGAATGTCAGTATTGTTCGAAGCATTCAGTCTCCGCATACCACCTGTCTCAGTGTTTTAAACTTCTGTCGCTCTCATCACGATGTGTTTAACATTTATGCAGCGATGACATGTTTATACGATATCCTCCATACTCCGACTGAATGGGCTATAGGAAGGAAGAATCTTGAATCTTGAATCAGCTTGATTCAGCCACGACACTGATTTTGGGGGATAAACACGTGGCCAGCGCCAGTGCGGTGGCCGACGAAAAGAGGGCTCGACTGAACTTCGCGAGATGGGAAACTCGATCGAGATAATTCACAGAGGGAGTTTGTGTGAGTAGTTTTTAGTCTCCTCTTTTCAGTCTAGAGTTTAGCCCAAAGATTCACAGTCATGCTCTCTGGTGCCTGGCAAAGCGCGGTGTAGCGACACCACGTAGATCCGATTGAACGTGTCGGACAATTTTCTACAAATGTTAATCGCTGTCACACAATTTTCTACTAATGTTTATCGCTGTCACACAATTTTCTACTAATGTTTATCGCTGTCACACAATTTTTTACCAATGTTTATCTCTGTCACACAATTTTTTCTAATGTTTATCTCCGTCACACGATTTTTTACCGATGTTTATCGCTGTCACACAATTTTCTACTAATTATTTATCGCCGTCACACAATTTTATACTAATGTTTATCGCTGTCACACAATTTTCTACTAATGTTTATCGCTGTCACACAATTTTCTAATGTTTATCGCTGTCACACAATTTTCTACTAATGTTTATCTCTGTCACACAATTTTTTCTAATGTTTATCTCCGTCACACGATTTTTTTTACCGATGTTTATCGCTGTCACACAATTTTCTACTAATTATTTATCGCCGTCACACAATTTTATACTAATGTTTATCGCTGTCTTACAATTTTCTAAAATGTTCATCGCTGTCACACAATTTTCTACTACTGTTTATCGATGTCACACAATTTTCTGCTAACGTTTATCGCTGTCGCACAATTTTCTGCTAACGTTTACCGCTGTCACATAATTTTCTACCAATGTTTATCACTCTCATCCTGTGAATTATCTCGAGCGGGTCCTGTCTTGTGTAAATGAGACGGGTCCTTTTCGTCGGCCACAATATTGGCGAAACCTGTCTTCAGTCGCACTGTCCACTACTCATCGTACCGGCTGCAAGAACGCGTGATTACCCACCGTGTACACTCACCCTCTCTTCGGTCACATACACAGACATCCATGTACATACGGGTTATATGTACACGCGTAATGTGTGTGTGTGCACTGGAAAGAAAAAGCTGACTGCCCATGAGTCACAAATCACGAGCTCGGTCATGTCATAATAAGTGCAGGTTTCCGCCACACAAGTGTAGGAGAACGGCTTCACTTCAGCATGCGGCCCGCATACCAACACTCAGTAAAGACAGAACGATACAATTTTTGGCTGGGAACTGACGAGGGTTTTGCCAATTTCGCGGCGCGACCAAATTTGGTGCTCATTATATTGCGAACGGCTGAGGCTTGCGTGAAGGGTCCTACTAATTACCGAAAACAACCCAAAACTACCGGAAATATAGCTAACTTTGGTGATATGGCCAAGGTCTAGGGTTAGTTTAGGGTTAGTAATGTAGATTGAAGGCTGTTTAAGGCTTGTAACCCAATTTGAATGGGGTTTAGGTTTAGAAACCTAGGTTAGATGCCAACTGATATTTGTACTGGCTTTTTCATCGTTGCCCCGTCTTTGATATCACCCTATGTGGTGGAAAAGGACGTTAAACCCCCAAACACCCACCTCACCCACCCGTAGGTTAAATGAGGTTTAGGGTTAGAATATTGAGCTTTAGGGTTAGGGACCAGGTCTGGGCTGGGTTAGGGATAAAACCTTGGGACAGGCGACGGAGACAAAGAGGAAAAAGACAGCGCAAATAGCTGGCACCCAGCCTGGATTCGAACTCACGAACTCTGCGGCTCTGCTATTCGGCTATCCTGGTTCCCAGAGAGAGGGTGGGTGGGTGGGTGTATGGGGGTTTAACGTCCTTTTCCACCACAGAGGGTGATATCAAAGACGGGGCAACGATGAAAAAGCCAGCACAAATAGTTGGCTCCAGCCGGGATCGAACTCACGACACAGAGAGAGAGAGAAATGAAATGAAATGAATTTTATTTATTTATTTATTTATTTAGAGAGAGAGAGAGAGAGAGAGAGAGAGAGAGAGAGAGAGACAGACAGACAGACAGACAGACAGACAGGCAGGCAGGCAGGCAGACAGAGACGGAGACGGAGACGGACAGACAGTCGGTTAGTTAGGGCTTCTTGACACCGCCCTAGCAATAAAGACTAATCATTAGTTCGCGGCTAAGAAAGCCTTCCCGCAGAGGAGAGTCTAAATACATGTGAATGGACCGATGGAGGCAGAAATAAGAGTAAAGAAAGAGAAAAGGGGGTGGGCAAGCTCAGCGAAATCAGCCCCGCCGCAAGAACTAGGTCTCGACACGTCACGTGAAGGCGAGCCCATGGGCCCGGCCAGAGACAGAGACAGAGCGCGGAGAGAGAGAGAGAGAGAGAACGGCGAGTGTGGCAGGGGTAAAGGACTGAAGGAGGCGCGGGGGGGGGGGGGGGGAGTAGTTTGGAAGGGGGAGATCGAGGTACAATCATGTAGAACAGGTATAAGATGTTGGTGCTGTTCGACCGGTTCCACAATGACATGGTCACCTCTACACTAGATCACTCAGTTTGGCATCATGTCAAACATGCCGCACGACTACACTGTAACACGGCCCGGTCTAGCTGCCACTGATGTTGTGCAGATGAAAGAAGTTGGGAAACCATTACTGAACCCACACTGGACACTTTAAAAGAAACTGTCCTTCAGTGACTCCACAAACTGTTAGCCAAGATGTTGGGGCTCCCTGTTTTGAATGTGAAGAATCTCTCGTTTGACTTTCGCGATGTTCTTATAATTTCTTCTGATCTTGTAAAACATCCATAAATCAAGGATACACTATGAAACAGCATTGCACAATGTAAATAAGTTATCTGAAAAACTAAAATACCAAAATACAAAATGTTGCTCTTGGACAAGGCTGCTAACTTCAGGTTTAAAGAAAATAATATTATCAGATCTAAAATACGACTCACGTGATAATGCAGAAGCCAGAGCGAACTCGTCAAAGAAACCACTCAAAGTCAAACTAAAAAAACAAAACAAAACAAAAACCCTGCTTATTAACAGTTATGGATCTATCAGTGGACTCTGATGAGGCAGAGGCGCACTTCTCTTGATGTCTTTTCACGGACTGGCGACACTTTCACACAAAGCGTTGCGCTTTGACAATGTTTCAGCCAAACCAACTGGGGTAAAGGGCGGGCTACGCTACAAGCAGGGTACCGGTAACTGAAAAACTGGGATGGGCGTAACTTCACGAGATGGCGGGGTGTGGCCAAGATGGCGGAGGGCGTTTCCGATGCTACTACGATTCAAACGCGTTGAGGATCGGATTGTTGTCACAGGCACAGAGTTATGTTTTCTTCACTGGCTGCTAGAGTTTGACAAGGCACGAAACGAAACCGCAGCCTCGACCACGGTTGGTCGGGAAAAATATTTATTAAAATGCGAGGCTATGAGTAGACCGGTCAGTACTATCCGCATTGTTGAAGCCGGAAGTAAACACTCTATCCACTGACACGAGCCAGAATTGGGCAGAGGTCCTAAAAGTCGACTTATATGAAGGTTTATTCGAGTGAGGAGTTACCCTGGCTGCTTTGTCATACCGTCCTCGCCATTTTAGCAGCCAATAAAGAAAAGACAACTCTGTAGGTGTCCGTGACTGGTTTGAGGAAAGAGTCACGGCTGAAATATGAGCATTGTCTTTACGTTGTAGTGGCGTTTAATAGTAGTAGAAGTAGTAGTAACAGTAGTAATAGTAGAAGCAGTAGTAGTAGAAGTAGTAGTAGTAGCAGTAGTAGTAATAGTAGTAGTAGTAGAAGTAGAAGTAGTAGTACATGTAGTAACAGTAGTAATAGTAGTTGCAGTAATAGCAGCAGTAGAAGAAGAAGAAGAAGCAGTAGATGTAGTAGTAGTAGTAGTAACAGTAGTAATAGTAATAGTAGTAGCAGTAGAAGAACTAGTAGTAGTGGTAGTAGTAGTAGAAGTAGTAGTAGTAGTGAGACCGGGTATACCGGCTCGGCCCCTACCCATTGATATTTTCCCGAATTAGTTTTCTCTTTTTCCTTTCTTTTATTTTCGTCCCGCCTTCCCTTTAGCTACCCTTGTCACCCCTTTACCCGCTATGCTATCAGTGCCTTTGACCAGGAACCATAACTTGAGACTCCCCGTGATTGTCGTTCCTGATGATGGCTCACAGTAGCCGAAATTAGTTGTGTTTCTGCTCGGACTTTGAGATTAAATATCTCGCCGTAGCATTAACCTATTGAGAAACTGTTTACTCCAGTGGAACCAGCGAAGTTAGATCTGTTTAGATATTTTAGTTTTGTGGCAGATGTTTGGTTTGAAGCAGTGTAATTGGCGATTTTGTGGTTTGTCACCGTCAAAACCGTGTCCGGTAGAGCTGTTTATACGTTCGTAGTAAAATAACCCTAGCTCCGATTTAGTTCCAACCTATATCCCTTAAAAGCCCTTTCCTTGAAGTTTCATTTGGTTTGAACCCTAACCCTAACCCTAACCCTAGGCCTAGTAGATCGGCTGCAATCTGTGATCAACCGGCCCCTAAGAAACACAAATCTACCCTCTTTCCCCCCGTCGCCCCAGGCCTTCCCTAGGGCCGGGGGTAGCCGCTTCCTTTGCGGCCCGGGCCCCGCCTATATAAGCCGATTAGTCCCCTGGCCATGCGTGGACACCCCAGTGATAATCTAAAAGGCAAAAGTACGGATGACAGAACAGACTGAGGCACCGAAAAACAAACCCAGACCAGGCATCTGAAAGCCAAGCGAAGATCCTCTGACGCTGACCAAAGCTAAGCAAATCAGCCCTCACACACCCCAAAGACACTCGCCTAGCCAAGCAGCCAAAGTCACACGCCAGGAACAACTTGTCCTTAAGGGCCAAAAGCCATAGGACGTAAAGCAAGCTAATGATGATGAGGCCATGCGTCTTTCAGTTCGAGTGCACGTGGCCAGGGAGGACGTCGCCAGTTTAGTTTGCTGTTCGTTGCCAGTTTAGTTGCTGTTTTCGTTAGTTTCTTTGTCGAGCCACACTCGTAGGAGAGACACGTTTGTATTCTGCCATCACACTCTCACTCTGCACTGTTTTTCCTTTGGGGTTTTTGTGTTCTGTTTGTTTTCCTGAATGTCAGAATATAACCAACACAAGTCATAGCGACCTCTGCGTTGCGTCCCTTACCTGCACCCGGTTACAGTAGTAACAGTAGTAATAGTAGTAGCACTGAGTAGTAGTAGCAGTAGAAGCAGTAGCATTAGTAGTAGTAGCAGTAACAGTAGCAGCAGCAGTTTAGTAGTAGAAGTAGTAGTAGTAGTTGTTGTTGTTGTTGTTGTTGTTACAGGGTCCCTTTTTCACACAGACAAACCAAACTCTAAGAAAAAGTAGCACCGAGTGTTTCCATTTTCAATTGTTAGCAGCATCGAAAACACTCCCTCGACTTAGTCCAGCCAGTCTGTGTAAAGGAAAAGGATCATCTGCCGACCAGAAAACGACTTTCACTAACCCAATTTTACAATGGTAACACGGGTGCATACTCCTGTTCTAAACACGTGGCTTTGCCTTACAGCAATTCAGTTGTTACAACTTCTGAATCAAAGTAGCACCAGCAAATCCGCCATTATGTTTACCCCCCCCCCCCCCCCCCCCCCCCCCCCCCGTCCCGTGGAGATGGCAAACTCAGATGAACGCAGACAGATAATTATACACGTACGTTAGGCTTGAGACGATCTCGAAACAAATGGAAGTTTTATACCACCATATATACCGTTAGCAACACTCCCAATGAAAAGAGGGCACATTCAAAGGGTAAAATTTGCATAGTTTGGCATTACACCCCGGCTGACGGCCTGAGGCAGTGATGATGTAGACCCGATAACAATACGGAAAAATGGGTGGCAGTGTCTCCCTGTATCTTCTAACGGGTAGCGAAATCACTGGAGCGAGACGGGTCTGAACCGACACAGATGCTATCCACCCTGAATGATGTGCATGTGCAATGTATTGGAAACATTTTCTCGTCTGTTCTTTGTTCTTCCTTTTCAACACTAACACGTGTTTATACAAATATCCTGTGTATAATGAAGAGAGTGTTGTTTTAAATTATCTCAGGTATTGGGAGTGTTTGTATTGAAGGACGTAATGTAAGTCATTTCAGAGGATAGCCGTTGACTGTACATTGTATAAAAAAACTAGTGTCCAAAAGAAACGATACCAAGGGTTGGCAAGGACATACAATAAAAGCAGAACAATGCAGAAATTTCAGAGTGGTATATTTCATTAGCAAATGTTTCCGGTATTCCCGAGCGCAGACGCTGTATTTGGGACGTGGGATACGTAAACCTATGGTTTTAAGCCCTCGGGGATCACTTTGCACAAAAACATTCTGACAACAGTTTGGTATCGTTTCTTTTGGACACTAGTTTATAATGCATTGCGACTGGGTGCCACAGTGGGATCATAGTTAACATAACTATGTGTTTATAGTGGTTTGCGCGGAAAATGCAGTACCAACCCTGGCCTCAGAGACAAATACGTGTGTGTGTGTGTGTGTGTGTGTGTGTGTGTGTGTGTGTGTGTGTGTGTGTGTGTGTGTGTGTGTGTGTGTGTGTGTGTGTGCGCGCGCGCGCGCGCGTGTGTGGTTTTCAATGCAAGGTAGTTACTTTGATTGTTGGCTGTCTACTGTGACGAAGTATACACAGAAAGTTAGCGAGCGTCGCGCCTGTGACGAGGCGCCATGCTAAACCTGATTGTGTCGAGACTAAAATCAGTGTTCTCTTTTGTGCGGTAATGTGTGTAAAATACGAGAATAAAGCCCTCTGTGTGTGTGTGTGTGTGTGTGTGTGTGTGTGTGTGTGTGTGTGTGTGTGTGTGTGTGTGTGTGTGTGTGTGTGTGGAAAATGGGTTGTGTCTTCAGCGTGTCAGAATATCTCATAACGAGACCGTACACGTTCTGTACTGCAGAATCATGAAAAAGTCGACTGGCTAAGGAACGTAGTAAACCTATACGTCTGTCGTGAAATGGTAAAAAGGTTTAAGCGCTTGTCAAATCCATGGCGTTTTGGTCCCTTTAACGAATGACGGTAGGAGTGTTAAAAACAACAACTGACAAAAATCGCACGGTCTCGATCACTTCAGCAAGGAGGATTTGGGTAGCTGGTTGGGGGTTAACGTCCTTTTTCACCGTATGCAGGTGATAGCAAATACTGACGAGACAACGAAGACAGCACCAACATCTCGCTCCCACCCGGGATTCGAACTCACGAGCATTTAAAGTCCAACGCCAAGCTATCCTGCCTCCCCCCACCATACACAAGGAGCAAACCAAAACGTTTTCCTAGAAAGGTTGGTAAGTAAATAAAGTTGTCAACACATGAGACATACCTGAGAAATCCCTTCTGCAAAGACAAAGGCTTCGACTTGGTCCGGTGTTCTCCCTGCTAAAGACAAATCGTGTTTGGAGACCACACTGCACCCACAACTGATATGTAGCTTCATTCCGGATACTTCTGCAACACCACCACCCTACTGCTCCCCCCCCCCCCCCCCTCCCGCCCCCCCCCCTTTTTTTCCTGACCCCTCCGGCTTCTCCCCCCCCCCCCAACTTCCTCCCGTCCCCTCTCCGTCCTTCTCCGACACTTCCCTACTGTTGGCAACACCTAAACCTTTGTCGCTTTCGCTTTACCAACATTATTGTTGCAACATCACTTCAAAAAGGCCGTGTCATTGTGTGTCTAACGGGACCCGACAGTCCGGAGGCTGATGGGTTGTCTCTCTGTAGGCAAGACCGCGATCCGTGACCAGCCGGCGGTTTTTGGTCAAGAGTTGAGACGTCAGTCTGACGCTGGGGATCACACGTCACACGGCCTATGACGTGAAACTTCCTCTTCCTACCTTCACTTCAGTATTACGTGATCGCTTCAGGTACAGTAGCCGTTCCTGACGTTGTCCAAGTTGGTGCAGCAGGGAGCAACAAATCAAAACTGAAACGAAAAAGAACCTGAAAAGAAATATACTGTACATCTTACTGTGGTTTACGCGCGGGTAGATGAGTACTTTACGCGTTGATTTACGATTTTGCGGCGAAAATTTATACCAGCCGCCGTCACTAAACAGTACAGTCCCCTTTCGTTGTCTCGAATTTCCCACACCTATAATTTCAGTCTTTGCGGACCTTTCGGGTGACAAAGAAAACGTGCAGCGACTTCGTTCGGGATTTCTAACGGCTGCAGTGTCACGGTAGGATCTTATAGTTGTTACAACTTTGACTCCAACCCGATTTGATTTGCCACCCAACCGACACACAGTCAAACTCCCCGCCGCCCCACGATGCTGCAAACAGTCTTTGTGAATGTAGGAATCTGACTCAGTCAGCCCTCCTGAGTCACATAATAATAATAGCTCTAATAAAGCGCTAGTAGTCTGCATCAAGAGCACTCAGTGCGCTACACACACACATTCTCACGCATACATGAAACACTAATTACATGTGCGGGGGGGGGGGGGGGGGTAGATGATACTACAGATCATATGCTGTCTTGAATAGATATAGATAAGTCTTTAGTTATGATTTAAACTCTGGGAGGGTCTGGGTGTTCCTAAGGGAGGGAGGCAGAGAATTCCATACCTGGGGGGCACAGAAACTGAAAGAGCGCTCACCGAAGGTTTTGAGATTGAACTTGGGAACCTTCAGGAGCTTTTCCGATGAGGAGCGGAGAGTACGAGAAGGTTCATACGTGGTAAGTTTGTCGGAAAGATACTGAGGAAGGGACTGCTCAAAATGACGGAAGGACAGTGTTGCAATTTTGTACTTGATGCGGACATGATTCGGACAAAACACGAACAAGCTCCAATGCCAAAGAAAATCCACATTGCATGTTTACCAACGTACATCGTCGTATATTGACGGCGTCGGGTAGTTCTAAGCGCCAATGATGACAGCTGAACAGACTGATGATCAACGGTATGTTAACACACGTGTGACAATCACTGATATCGGATGGAGCGTAACCTAGCAACCGTCACTGGCGGGTGACACCGAGGCTTGAAGTATGGACGATTCCAGAGATAGGTGACTGTGTCTGGAACTTTGGTCCCTGTAGTAAGAAATCATTTTAGCAGTAAGATAGGTGTAGATATGGTAGGGACTGTGTTCAGTGGAGAACCTTACAAGAGGCTGGGTACTGTTTTGAAGAAAGTATCTGTATTAACGTACCCGCTGTTTCAGTATTACTGGGCCTCAGGGAAGATAACCTTTGTCCTGGAAGAGTTATCTTGTGACTGTTTAGGTACGCTCCAATTTGTCTATGGTGATGATGGGTACAGCTGTATGTAACACAATTCTTTGAAGTCTGCTGGGCCCGTATGTAAAAGTCGAGGTTAATTTAACCCACGTACGGCTACGGGCCAAACCCAGACTAAGACAAAAGGCCGTGTCATTGTGTGTCTAATGAGAAACCCAAAAGCAAAATTAAATAAAAAAGGAAACGAAGAAAGGAAGCAAAAACCCTTTCTATAGCGGCTCAGGCACCTTCCTGGAGTGTGCCCGCTTCCTTATTTAAAAAAAAAAAAAAAAAAACTTTAACCCTAGAGCTAGTTTAGTTCGAGGTTAGACTCTAACCCGGGGCTAAACTCCCTAACCCCGACTTTTACATACGGGCCCTGGTCTTTGTTTTGTTTTGTTTTGGTTTGGTTTATGTTATGTTGTAATCAACTTCAATTCAAATCCAAATAAATCTTTATTATCTCAATTGGGAAATTCGGTCGTGGTGAACATAAAACGAAAAAGCAGACAGTGCCTGCAACATAAAATGAAAAACACATACATTAACATAAGACACATAAGACACTTAAAATCAGATACAGATGTCTATTTGATATCACCTTTATTATTACATCTTAATATTCATAATGTTAATAGTGTGCATCATTTAAAATAGCTATTATGATTCACCAGATATACATTCATCGCATTACTGCTAAATGGTGTTTGTTTTTGTTTTATGTTTTTGTTTGTTTGTTTGTTTGTTTTTCTTTTATGTTTTTGTTTGTATTTTTGGTTTTTGTTGTTGTTGTTGTTTGTTTTGTTTGTTTTGTTTTGTTTTGTGTGTGGGGGGGGGGTGGGGGGATTCTTGTTTTGGATGATGTTGTTGATGTTTTTGTTGATCTTACAGAATATCGGCCATTTGAATCTGTGCGATCGACAAAGGGCGTTAACTCTATGAACACCTCCCTACCATCCACTCATTTCTGAATGTAGACATTTGCCCGATCATAAACAAATAACCTTGTGTTTCAAGTGTAATTCATTTATATTGTTCAAGGCAAAATGTTTCTGCGCCGACAATTCAACACATTGTCGGCAGTCTCCTCGCGATAAAACCATCGCCCGAGATGAGAAGATCTCGTCTTTGTTTTCTCGTTCTCGCGAGAACTCCCGCGACAGTATAGTCACTTCACAGTTCACACAGCACTCTCATAATGGTTGTTGTGGTTCAGACAGCGTCACGCTGAACGCTCGACCCAGCTCACAAAACCGACACGCCGTAGCTTGACGACTGCATTCTTGCAGGGTGGATGCGGCCCACTCGTAGCGGCTTGAGCCACAGCCTAGTTTTACCCTTCTACCATCACGGGGAAAGAGAGCGTAAGCGCCTATCAAAACCCACGCCGCTTAGGCCCTTTGTGCAGGCGACGGCAGGCCTGAGTGTGATGAGTGTTTTATGGTACCCCTATGTGGTTCGGCCAGCCTCTGTCTCCATTAAAAACCTTTAAACTTGGCCCGTGTATTCGGGGTAACGGGCAACGCACGGGTAAGAATGTTATCCCCAAGCCGTCTTTCCCCTTGCAGAACCGCTGGTGAGACCTGGGGCTTTTGGTGAGATGCCAAGGGATGCTGGGTTGGTGTGGTGGAGAAGACAGTGAAGCCAGGATGGTGACAGAACCGGTATAGTGTGATGCATGGCGTGAACCGCTACTGCAGTGCACTCGCATCAACTCTTCACACAAGAAAACACGACGCAGAAAGGGGCTGTCTGTCTCAGCGTTATGGCCTGCGATTTGTTTCACTGTCTGCCTGTCTGTCCATTTGTCTGTCCGTCCGTCTATGCGTCTGTCAGTCTGTGCGTCTGTTTGTGCGTCTGTCGGTCTGTCTTGCCTGTGAAGATACATGACAACCAGCCAGTCTGTTTGTCTGTCTGTCTGTCTGTGTCTGTGTTTTGTGAGTTTTGCATTTTCTTGTTGTTGTTGCTATTGTGTTTTATTCTGTTTTGCTTTTGGCAGTTTTTTTTTTTTTTTTTTTTGTAGGGACGGCTGATTGAAAAATAACCATTTTATGTCTAAAACTTTTCGGCTGAAAAATAAAGCTCTCTCTCTCTCTCTCTCTCTCTCTCTCTCTCTCTCTCTCTCTCTCTCAGGAAGCCGAGGTAGCCGAGTTTGTTTAACGTTGAACTGTCAACGCTCAGGTTTTGAGTTCGATTCCCGGCTGCGGAACCAACAATTTGTGTTGGCTTTTTTGGTTCTATTTTGCCACCTGCCGGCTCTGACACCACCCCCCTCCCCTTTCCCCATTCCCCTCATCACCACCACCCCACTCTCTCTCTCTCTCTCTCTCTCTCGCGCGCGCGCGCGCGTAAGTAAGTAAGTGTGTGTGTGTGTGTGTGTGTGTGTGTGTGTGTGTGTGTGTGTGTGTGTGTGTGTGTGTGTGTGTGTGTGTGTGTGTGTGCGTTTTAATTAGTTGTAGCTTACTTAATAGTAGTTGTAGCCTAGCAAGGACAAGATGTAAGGCAGGTCTGCGCGCCTAATCCGAGTCTTTTATCCTTGTGAAATAAACTTTCCTTCTTTTTTTTCAGAGCTAGTGCCTTCTGCCTTCCTCACTTGTCACATTTCGTCGTCTTCCCGCTGAAAAAGGAGCTGTCGAAAAAGTTAAAAGCCGTTTTAAAACCCGCAGTCTGTACTCAGACTCGGTTGTTAGTTTCATCTTGCCAATTCTAGTTACCAAGACTGCCATACTTTTCAATACCCTCCCGCTGTTTAAAACCATTTCTCTGCCAAGCACCATCATTCACCCGCCCCGGGGGAGCTGGCATAGCCGTGCAGGCAAGAGCCTTGGACTTTCAATGCTCGGGTCAAGAGTTCGAATCCCGGATGGGGCCAAATATTTGTGTTGGCTTTTTCCTCGATACCCCGTCTTTGCTAAGCCAGCTTATGTTTTGGAACAGCTTCGCTGATGAGTGCGCCTGTGTGCTCGAAATACTCTATCTTGATGATTCGTAAAGTTCTTAATGCGATACAGTATTGTTCACACTTTGCGCGAGCCGTCGAACATTCAGATTCTACAACTGTTGTTACACTGCTGAAGCGCTCGGTGTGGTCGCCGCGACATCGAGTACGCTTCTGTTGGCTCAGTGCCAGTATTACAGACGCTGTCACTGTCCAGGTGTGTAAGTGGTGTGATGACAGATACCACGAAAACAGCCAAGAACGATCTGTGGGCATGCAACTTGTAGTGTTAGCCACTTTAATACATAATTAATTATAGTGTAAATGTTCTGGGCCCGTGTGTAAAAGTCGAGGTTAACTTAACCCACGACTACGGGCCTAACCCAGACTGGGACAAAAGAAACCCAAAAGCGAAATGAATTTTTTTTAAAAAGGAAGCGAAGAAAGGAAGAAAAATTTCCTTCTGTAACGGCTTAGGCACCTTGCTGGAATGGGCCCGCTTCTTGATTTAAAACAAACAACAACAACAACAAAACAACAACAACAACAAAAACCAGACAATTTAACCCTACAGCCAGTCGAGGTTAATTTAACCCACGACTACGGGCCTAACCCAGACTAGGACAAAAGAAACCCAAAAGCGAAATTAATTTTTTTTTTAAAAGGAAGCAAAGAAAGGAAGAAAAATTTCCTTCTATAACGGCTTAGGCACCTTGCTGGAATGGGCCCGCTTCTTGATTTAAAACAAACAACAACAAAAACAAAAACAAAAAACAACAACAACAACCAGAAAATTTAACCCTACAGCCAGTTTAGTTCGAGGTTAGACTCTAACCCAGGGCTAAAAGCCCTAACCTCAACTATTACATACGGTCCCTGGTATATTGCAGTCCAAATTTAGAGCGTGACAACTCATTTGCATTGTTTGTCTGATTGTGTAGTAGCTACCTCCACTAAATACTTCAAATGAAACAATTCTAACAGAGGCCACACATCACGAATACATAGCAGCTGACTTCCGGGTACAGGCGGTCGGGTACCCCCACCCGGTGAGACGTAAGCTTGTGCTGACAGACACCGAACTCACCCAACCCTTGGGGAAACGTCTCTTTTCAAAGACGGGCCGGCGGTTTTGTTTCCAATCGTGTCCGTTAGCACAGCATGTAAACGTCGTCTACCCGGTTGGATATAGCGGGTATAAAACGGGTGGGAAGGGAGGATATGAGGGGAGGATGGTATTAATGGGCAGTTTGTTGACAGTGACGGCACATTTCGGCGCTTATGGAATGTTGGAAATCTTTCTGAATTAGGTTTATGGTCACTGATGTAGGTCGAAACGGCAAATATTTGGGACCCTTCCCCGCTTTGTCGTAAATACATTCTTTGTTCTTGAAGCTTTAAAAGAAATATTATTCATTCAATTGTTTTATTTTCCCGCCCAATCATCCATAACCAGTACCGGACCCAGTGGAAGAGGGTGGACGGGTGAGTGTTTGGGTGTTTAACGTCCTTTTCCACCACATACGGGTGATATGAAAGACGGGGCAACGATGAAAAAGCCAGCAACAAATATTTGGCCCCAGCCGAGATTCGAACTCAGGACCCGAGCATTAGAAGTCCAACACTCTACCATTCGGCCATCCCGGCTCCTGGTCCCAGAGGAAGAGAAGGTTGTCATAGTGAAGACGGTGGTGTTGACCCGATCCACCAGCTCCAGACGCACCAACAGGCAATCCTCTTTGAGGACTGGCCACTGCAGACTACTGAGTCACCTCAACCGACTCAAGATTGCCCACACTGACGAATGTCCATATGGCACTGGATTCCAGACCCCAAAAACACATCTTTCAGTACTGTCCTTCCCATGATGCTCTACGGCGTCAAACCTGGCCAGAGGTCGCAGAGCTACAGGTGCAGCTTTGGGGGGTAGCCGTCACGTCATGACCTGGAGAAGGCCGTGGGATTCGTCATGGCGACCGGGCTGCAGATCTGACGCAACCAGTCAAATCGACCGCAGAAGAAGAAGAAGATTTTCGCGTCATTTTGTCAATCGTCAAATAAGAGAAGAAAGGGGGTATGTCTTGACAGGTTAGAAAAGTGAACGGTGTGCTTTTCCTGTCCGACTGATCACATACGTGTTTGGGTGTTTATCTGTTTTGCTTTTGTTTCCAACATCGGAACCGAGAAAAAGTTTCTCAGAAATCTCATGTAGCGTTCAGCATTCGAGCTTTTCCGAGAGAATAGATCGATGTCATCTTGATCCTGACCCGAACTGAACTGACTCCATTTTCAGTGACCCCCACCCCCCCCCCTACCTTCCCCTAGGGACAGAATGAACAGAGATACTGCTGGAGGTTGAATCAGTGGTGGATGGCAGACAGGAGCCGAGAAGGGTGGGGAGGCCGGGAAGGGGTGGGGGTCATTGATGGCGATGGCTGACTGAGGCATTATGGGAATAAACATACCCGGTTATCCGTTCCAGGGGGGGCGTCTTTGTACCTCGCTTTTAGAGAATGTCACGTGGGCCCGCTGTCTTGACTCCTGATCTGAAGACACGCGAGTTGTGTGCTCTTTGATTTTGTGGAACGCTGCGAATTGAATCTCGCCCCGTCACTGACGCGGCCTTTGTCGGGGAAAAAAAAAGGGGTCACACAGATGTGGGTGGCCATAACTTCTCTTCCCTTGGCCCCCCTCGGGCCTGAGTGAGAGGTGTGTACACACCCTGTTTAGCCTGTTTAAACGGGTGTCTTGTACTGCACACTGGACTATTTGCGTTGCGCGCCGCCTACTGTTTGCAGGGATTGGCGGAAGAGTTGTCGCCCCTGTGTTCACCGTCTGAGGTCTGTTTACCGGCCATTGCTGCACAAATTTTGCACATACACCTTCCGGCCTGACCCGTGAGAGAGAGAGAGAGAGAGAGAGAGAGAGAGAGATGAAACCCCACCGGTCAACCACAGGCAACGGTGTAAGAATGAACAATGGCGAAAATAATTTCGAAAGCATTTACTTCCAGTTGCTCCCAACCCTCTCCCACTCTACTAATTTTTATTTATTTATTTCTCTTTTTTTATTTTAATCATACACCCAGCAGTTAAATGCTAAAATATCCTTCATACAGAAAAACCTAATCGTATTGTGAGAATGAATTTGACCTTATCAATGACCAGCTTATAGGCATTGTCATCACTTTGTCTGCGGGTGACTGACCACACCACGGCAAGAAGAGGTCCAAGAATTCAGCTCCCAGACTGTGGAACTCTCTCCCTAGTTCAGCAAAGAAGGCAGGTAATATCAGATAATATCTCTCCATTCCGGGGTCATCATGGTGTCAGAAGACCAACGGACACCGTATGATATTTTTCAAATCATGTACCGTTGTAAGCTAAAGTTTGTTTGTTCGTCGGGGTGGTCGAATGGTAGAGCGTTGGACTTCTAATGCTCGGGTCGTGAGTTCGATCCCGGCTGGGGCCAAATATTTGTGCTGGCTTTTTCATCGCTGCCCCGTCTTTGATATCACCCTATGTGGTGGAAAGGACGTTAAAA
Source organism: Batillaria attramentaria (assembly GCA_018292915.2). Taxonomy (NCBI): domain Eukaryota; kingdom Metazoa; phylum Mollusca; class Gastropoda; family Batillariidae; genus Batillaria; species Batillaria attramentaria. Next base: position 451,057 of record JACVVK020000365.1, read on the forward strand.
CCCCTAAACACCCACCCACGCACCCTTGTTTGTTCGTTTGTTCGTTGTCTGTCTGAATATCCGTCTGTCCGTCTGTCCGTATGTCTGTCTGTCTGTCCGCCCGTCTGTCTCTCTGTCTGTCCCGGCTGAGCCCAAATATTTTGCGCTGACCTTTTCTTGTTACCCCGTCTTTGATGTCACCCATACATGGTGGAAAAGGACGTTAACGTAACAAACACCCACCCACCCTGTGTGTGTGTGTGTGTGTGTGTGTGTGTGTGTGTGTGTGTGTGTGTGTGTGTGTGTGTCTCTCTCTCTCTCTCTCCCTCTGTGTTACACACACACACACACACACACACACACACACACACTCACACACTCACACACACACTTAACCGAAGAAATCTTAACAATAAAACTAAAGCCGCAACACCCTCAGTCCTCCACCCAACATCCAGACATTTCACCGTCTTTATGTCACCGTCATAATCCCGGATCACCAGCACAGCTGAAGCATGCATAGATTATTCAAAGACAAAGCAAAGCGCGTGACACCATGGCAACCACCCGCAGACGCGAAACACTGGCAGTAAAATACTGGAATATAAAATGCGGATACGCTGACGCGACAGTAAAATTTAATATACCCAAGTCACGGTGGTGGGGAGCAGTCTTTGATGAACGAACAAGGGTGCGAGGAGAAATTTAAAGGTCACGATTTCATATTGAGTGCATCGTTTTACTGAGGAAGAGAGCTGCGGGTCATCGCTACCCTTCCCCCCTCCTTTCCTCTACTAACACCCCCCTCCCTCCCTCTGCAAACTAGGCCCTCTTCCTCTGCCCACCTTGTTTCCTTGTCTTTGTTCAAAGTCTGAACGAAATGTTAAGTTAGATAGATGCTTTGTGTCACCCTGATTTAAGAAATCGGTTTATGTGGGACCGACGAAAGTACAGGTTTTTAAGATTTCCATGTCTACCGTTGTGTGTGTGTGTGTGTGTGTGTGTGTGTGTGTGTGTGTGTGTGTGTGTGTGTGTGTGTGTTTAAACTTTCTAGTCGTCAAGTTTTCTCCTTTTTCTTTTGAAGATCTGATATGCTGTCTCTCTCTGTCTGTCTGTGTGTGTGTCTCGCTGTCTCTCTCTCTGTGTGTAACCGTTTCTGTCGCTGTCTGTCTCTCTCTGTCTCTTTGTCTGTCTCTGTTTTGTTCCACATTTCTCTTTCCCCATTTCCCCTCCCTCTGAATCCCCCCCCCCCCAACCTCCTCCCCATCCCCATCATTTGTTTCATTTATCCCCCCCCCCTCCCCTCCGTTGGTTGCTGGGTTGGTGTTTCTGAAACTCACTGTGACTATCTCAAGTAGCTAATCGAAAATACAATACTTCCCTGAAAACGTCCTGAAAACGTCCAGTATCATAGACAGATCCCAGTAAAGCGACCATCGAAAAGCTGTTTCGACTGAATGACCTCCGTTGCATTGCGTGTATGAATACTATGATATTCACGAAACGCCGTGTAATTTTTCTTCCTCGCTATTCGGCCAAATACTTGACTTGGATATCCGTTTTGCTTCTTCATCAGCAGCTTTGGGTGAGATGACTGTAGGCCTGGGCTGTGCTTGTTGTTAAGGACTAGGGGTGTATTTTTGAATAATTAGCCTGCTCTATTTCTGTACTATCACCCAAGCAACGGAAAAAGGATGCAAAGTAGACTTCACAAGTGCAGTACTAAAAGATTCGTGCGGTAGGTTTCAGGGCCCACCCAGCTCATATAGCTTCCCAGAAACTGCACGTGTGTAAGTGCTTGTTTCCTGTGGTTTCCTGTCATTGCAAGGGACTTCCCCGTGCCAAATCTTGAACCAGTTAAGATGGGTATTTCACACACGCACACGCACACACACACACACACACACACACGCGCGCGCACACACACACACACACACACACACACACACACACACACACACACACACACACACACACACACACACACACACACACACACACACACACGCACGCACAAGCAGAGGCTTATTTTGTTGACAGTGAAAGACAACAATAACAAAATGACTCACAGGTTTCTCGGCATACCACAATATGAAAACTTCCTCATCATTAGGAAAAAGAGTTCGGAAAAAAAAATGCAATATCACATGCATACGATTGCATATATGCATAACTGATTAACGCAAAGATCCGTGATGGCGCATGTGTAAATACACAACTTGCAATGATCTGTAATTATTGTCTTATCATATAACCATTTATCGGTGACAAGCTTGAAGTAGTTGACAATGGACGACTCCACACGGCAAGCTAGGAAGCCAAAACCCCGCCCCTTTACTCTGCCGTGTATTGGAAAAAACACAGTACGTCCATTACGTCATTTTATTGAAAAAGGGGTGATTTGAAGATGAAAGAGATTGACGTAATGATCTTTTCTTCAAATGACGTCAATGGACTCACTGCTTTCTTTCCACGTTTCAGACATATCAAACTACACGTGGTTCTCTCTTTGTCTGTCAAGTTTGCCAGATTATGCTGTTCATTATGCCACGGCACGCGATTGGCTGATTTCGGGGGGCTCGCCTCTATTGATCGACAGGAGTGGAGTCGTCTATTGAGCACCCAGTTTGATCTATCCAACTATCTCTAATGGTCTCCTAATCTATTAAAATCTATGTCAATACTCGAGCCATGAGTTCGAATCTCGGCTGGGGCCAAAATACGTCTGCTGGCCTTTTTCTCCTTGCCCCGTCTTTGACAACACCCATACTGGTAGAAAAGGAAGATAAACCCTTACTCACCCATCCACCCACCCTACATGACGACCTACTATACGTATCGACACAAGGTTACTGGTGACCCTGTCTCAATTTCCATCCTGGTGGAGGTGATGGTGAATTTTGCCGTTTGTAACAATAGTGTGGGGTAAACCACAAGCCAGCATTGTTGTGCGAGTGTTTTGTCGCTTTGTGTTACGCTTCTCTTGCGGTCGGGCTCAAGCATCGGAGTCAGGCTGACGTTTCCGTCCGCGACGTCGCCACCAAACAGAAACTGGTCACGGTGACTTCCATTTTCATCCACTTAATTACACGCTCGCGCGCCCGCGCCCGCGCGCGCGCGCACATACACACACACACACACACACACACACACACACACACACACACACACACACACACACACACACACACATGTGCTCACGCACCCCCCCCCCCCCCCCTCTTCCGCAGCCCACCCCCTGCAGCCCACCTACAGAGAGAGAGAGAGAGAGAGAGAGAGAATCAATGAATCTTTATTTCAAAATGGTAAGACTAAGAGCATGAAAAGAGAGAGAGAGAGAGAGAGAGAGAGAGAGTCCTGCTGTTGGTGAGTCCAGAAATGCTGGTCCGAATGGACAACGCCCAAAATAAAATAGATTTGAAAGCGTTTTCTCTTTATTCAAAACAACGATCGAGAGGCATAATGAACTCTCTGAATACACTCGTACGATTGATGACACTGCGTAATCACAAGCATATCTTGAGAGCACCATCCTTAGTGAACTAAAAAAAGTGCACCGTGACATTAAGATACAACTCATAAACATTAAAAAAATAATGAGAAATAGCATCAAGGAAATAGATTCAATAATCAAATCATTTACATAAGACTCAAGTCAAGGCAGTCAAGCCACTGATTTACCAAAATGCCCACAGTATGTACCCAAAATCTTTCACCGGAAGTGGCAGCCAAGGAACGATGACTTGTAAAACCAGGATGTCGCTTCTCGGTAACCCGGATGTTAGCACCGTGGGAAAGTGCATAGAAACTTTGACACAAACCAACAACAGGACAACTGTAGAACAGGACACACGATTTTTAGAGAATATGATTTAAGTTCTTCATTTCCGTACACATCAGTCTAGTTTGACAGAAATGAAGCTGTCGTTCCCACTTCGTCTGGTTTCTACAATTACTAAATTGTGTAAAGAATTGTTCCGGGTTGTGCCTTTACTTGGAGTTCGATTCATAGGCGCAACACCCGCTCAACCGGACGGCTTCGTTTCACAGTGCTGCACATCAGTTTGTCGGTTAGTGTTCTGGGGGGGAGGGGGGGAAGGGGGGGGGGAATGATTCGTAGATTTCAAAGCCTGCACCCCCCCCCCCCCCGTCCTCCTCCCCCTCTGCTTCCCCCTCCCCCGGTTCCGCCCCACCCCTCAGCTTCAAGATGACATGGTGAAGTTTTAGACATTATTCGGGAAATATCACAGTGTACCACAGTACCACAGTAACAACATAACCTATGATGAATGTTACACACAGAAGTATTGTGAGTAACATTCATCATAGGTTATGTTGTTACTGTGAGCGTCTAAGAGCTGCGGTTCTTACCAGAGAAAGGTTTTCTTTGTATTGGGTGTGTTACGCGAAGAACAGCACACACACACACCCACTGAGAACCTTGATTGTCTTGAACTATATCAGGTCACAAGGCCAGGATCAACTTTTCCTCTTCGATAGGTATGTAAAACGTAACGCCTAATGGTGACTGAATTACCAAACGCACCATACCTTGCATAAAACAACTCCAGCCATCCTACCCCCTCTGCACCTCCCCCCCCCACCCCACCCCTCCGTCCTCTCCCCCCTCCCCTCCCTTCTCAGTCCCTGACACACCCCACCCCTCATGAAATCCCCAGGGCGGGGGTGTTCCTGGTCCTGTTGCCCCAGTCGTGGAGTTGACTTTGTTGCCTGTTCTACGGGTACAACCACTCGGTCTGGTAGCGTAGATCAATGGCGTCACACGTCGTGTCTTTGCTGCTACACGTTTAATTCTGTCACGTGGCCACACCACGCTTTGCTGGCATGTAGTTCGGGGGGGGGGGGGGGGGGTGACGCAGAATAGCCTAGCCCTCGAGGCGGAATGGATACGGTCACATGAGCATTCTCAGGGAGTTTTCTCCGGGTACTTCGGCTTCCTCGCACCACTTGGACACCAGGACAATGACAACGTCTGTAATGCTGGCACTGAGCCAAGCGTACTCGATAACGCGGCGACCACGCTCCAGTAGTGTAACAACAGCCGTAGAATTCGAATGTTGGGCCCGGCTCGCGCAAAGTGTAAACAACGTTGTACCGCATTAAGAGCTGTACTAATCATCAAGGTTGAGTATTTCAAGCTTGCAGGCGCACTCACGAGCGACACTGTTGCCAAAACCTAAGTTGGCTTAGCAAAGACGGACTTAGACCGTTTAAAACAATGGAGCAGACCCACCAAGCGCAGTAAGCTATGCTGGTAAGGGCAACAAGAGGGTCAGGTCACATACATCATAGCCAGATAGTCCTTGCTGTGTCGCCTTGTCAGCCCTCCCTTCCCCTTAACTCCCTCCATCCCCCCCCCCCTCTCACAACCCTCCCAAGGCACTCCCCGCTTCTTCCCCAACGCTGGGTTGCCCGTCAGCTGCTGTAGTGCAAAAATACAACCGTGCTTAGCGAAGATGTAGTTGTTCAGTTTTACGTGTTTGTTTGTTTATTTGTTTGTGTCTTTTTAAATCAGCCGCGCGCGCGCGCGCGCGCGCACACACACACACACACACACACACACACACACACACACACACACACACACACACACACACTCTCTCTCTCTCTCTCTCTCTCTCACACACACACACACACACACACACACACACACACACACACACACACACACACACAATATCTCTGAAACAGTTGAGACTACAAAATTATCAAATGCCCAAATGGACGATCACTTCATTCGCACACTGAATTCAACCATCGAGAGAGGCCTTCTTCCGCCTCAACCAACTCGCCGTCTAATTATTCTAAATCTACCGCGTATGTCATTTATCTCTCTATCGGATTTCTTTGGATGATCATCCGAACAGCCTGACACAAGAAATGAAAAATGTTCAGGTGGTAACCACTCAGTTCATTACCAAGTCCACGCATTCTGCCATCTCTTGTAACGCCTGTATAGCCGGCCAAAGTTAAGCTCATCTTACCAGCGAGGTAGGAAATACGTTTGTGTGTTCAGTAATTTGTGAGCGATCAGGGACAACAAAAGGAATGAGAGAGACGGGGAAAACAGCTGTCAGTCACTAGTGACAACTGACCTTGCCTTTATCGCCCAGCATGACCGCGGTATATATCACATCAACGTGTGCTTGTCACGTTTACAAGGCTTATTGTGGACATCCCTGTTGTGTTTGCCTGTCAATGATCAGAAACCTGTTGCCAGATGCAATTTTTTGTTTGTTTTTATTGCTGATTTTTCAGACAAAGAAATCGAAGAGACCACACACACACACACGCGCACACAGACGCCCCCCCCCCCCCACACACACACACGCACACACACGCACGCACAGCACAACAGCAGCATAATAAAACAGCCTAACAACAACAGCATAAAAAAACAACCAAACATAAACTTCTTTTCTTTTAATTTCTTTTATTTTATTTCATTTTATTTCTCAGTGACAAAGCTGACAAATAACGCAGAGGACGCGTGTTTAGTTATAAATAGCAACATGTATTTGCATGTACGTGTATTTATAACCACTCGATTTGTGCTGTCAGAAGTAAGGTGAAAGAACTCTGTCGTCAAGACTGACTTTAACTCCGCGAAGCAAACGACAACCTCTGTGGCGCCATCGTGTGAGAAACAATACAATCCGTCAGCAGGAGGGGAAGATAATCCTGCCTGGAAATCCTCTTCTCGGGCAGTAACCTCGCAAAATCTCACGCAGAGCACGTGACCCATGCGGCTTAAGACCAGGATGTAGTGAACGGTCGTTGTTCCGTGTCAGCATGGTCTCACGACGGTCTTCGCTTTTCTTGTTGTTGGTGGTGGTGGTTTTTTAAAGGCCACATTTAGACAGGCGACTTTCAAGACGGTTACAGTGTAGAGGAAAGAATGAAGAGGGTAGGACTATTTAATCCATATGGGTCTTGATGAATAGCGGTGGGCAAAAAATCAGACACCCTCCCCCCCCCCACACACACTATCTTTACTATGGGTGTGCCCACTCCCCCCCCCCCAACAAAAAACAACAGCAAACAACCAACGAAACAACAACAACAACACCAAACACACACACACACACACACACACACACACACACACACACACACACACACACACACACACACACACACAGAGATATCGAGGCACACACACACAACAATAACAAAAATAACACAACGACATCAACAAAACACCCCTCCCCCCCCCCCCAAACACACACACACACACACACACACACACACACACACACACACACACACACACACACACACACACACACACAGATATCGAGGCACACACACACAACAATAACAAAAATAACACAACGACATCAACAAAACACCCCTCCCCCCCCCCCAAACACACACACACACACACACACACACACACACATACACACACACACACACACACACACACACACACACACACACACACCAAAACAAAACAAAACAAAAACCCAAACACTAAACAAAAACAGCATAAAATTACGTGCACACTATGCTGCTGCGTTCCTTTTTGCGGGAGTTGTGAGACGTACGCGTGTGTGTATTTTGGGGGGGGGGGGGAACAGATGTAATGATGGCTGTCTCCTAAACCACTTCGTTTTAGGGCTTTTTACTTTGAGATGAAATAAGTAGTCACATTCTCCAGAGGTAAGTTTCACGCTTTTTCGCTTCCCGTATTTTTAGAAAACCCATCAAAAAACAAAACACCAACAAATGACGAAAAAGAAGATTCTGTTTTTGATTTCACCATTCACAGACGTGGATTGCTAGATAGGTATTTTCTGGTTGTTTCTTTGCTTCTACTTTGAAAAAAAAGGACACTAAACCCCAACCTAACCATAACACCAACAAAACCAACAAGCGATGATCACCTTAGAAACGGGTGTTACTGTCATTGTGAAGCCACTAATAGGGCAGGCACGGGCTAATGCTTCCGTTTTTCTGCTCACAGATCGTTCTGAGTTGTTTTCGTGGGATACATCTCCACACCATTCAGACACCTGCACAGTGGCAGCGCCTGTAATGCTGGCACTGAGCGCACAAAAGCGTACTCGATGACGCAGTGACCACAACGCTACCACCGGCAGTTTAACTCTTAAATGCCCAAGCCAAAATCGGAATTTTACTTGAAATATTTATTTCATCAGAAGCTAAACTAGTGTCCAAAAGAAACGATACCAAGGGTTGGCAAGGACATCCAATAAAAGCAGAACAACACAGAAATTTCAGAGTGGTATATTTCATTAGCAAATGTTTCCGGTATTCCCGAGCGCAGACGCTGTATTTGGGACGTGGGATACGTAAACCTATGTTTTTAGGCCTCGGGGATTACTTTGCACAAAAACATTCTGACAACAGTTTGGTATCGTTTCTTTTGGACACCAGTTTACCTCATACCACTGTTACGCAATCTGCAGCGGTCTCGGGCCTAGCGAGGGAAGCGTAATAGTGGTTTGAAGTTACTCCAACTGGTGTGCAGTGGCTTCTTGTTTGTAACATGTCTTATCATATACTGAGTTGGTATTGGGTGGTCGGGCCGGCTCTGAAGAGTTAACAACAGTCGTAGAATCTGCATGTTCGACCGTTTGCGCAAAGTGCAAACAATACTGTATCGCATTATGAGCTGTACTAATCATGAAGATAGAGTATTTCGAGCCTATAGGCCCGCTCACGAGCGAAACTGACTGTCCCCAGACATAAACTAGCTTAGCAAAAATGGAATTTAAGTGACTGAAGTGACTGCTATGCGTACCTCGATGGCTTAATTCAAAATGGCTGTCGGCAGCACACCTGCCAAGCCGAAAGCTACCCAACACACAGGGGAGAAAATATCGTATCTCATTAATTTCAACGGCCAGGTACACGGCCAGGTAACGGGGAAATCGTCACGCTTGAGTGGCGTGAAAGTCACATGACCCCATTCCTGTCAGGATCAGGGTGGGCCGTGACGGATGCTGCCCTCGGGTTACCTCCCCTCTCCGTCCGTGGTGGCTTAACTCCCGTGCCAACCATGTTTCGGGTCCGTCGATAACTCTAGGCCCCTGCGACGACGGCCAAGTCGGGCTAACCGAGACCGAGCCGAGCTAAGTGATACATAAGAGGGAAAAAAAACAAAAATACTCGGTGATAAAGAAAGTGGACAGTTGAGAACAACTTTGAGGTCCCTGTGTTATGTCACAGTGTGCACAAAAGCGGTGAAAACTGTCGCATTGACCAGCACAGTACATTCTCAGCCTGTTTCGAGATTATAGCCTGCATGAGTTGTCTCCCTTGCCGCAACAAGCACGCATTTTTCGTGGCAGAGCACAAAGCTGCCACGAAATATGCATGCATGCTGCGGGTCTGTGTAGCATCTGTCCACTTTCCTTGTCACCGAGTATTTTTGTTTTTTCCTTCTTAGATATCACTTAGCTCGGCTCGGTCTCGGTTAGCCCGACTTGGCCGTCGTCGTAGGGGCATGGAGTCGTCGGCGGACCCGGAACAGGCTTGCTCCCGTGCCAGTGACGGGTGACAAATGGGTGGGTGGCTAACGGGTGACAGATCACGGGGTGTGTGGAGGGTAGGGTAGGGTAGGGGTATGTAGGTAGGCTGCTTGGCTCCAGGCGATGTTTTCTCATGAACGTACACGCTGCCGGCTTTGCTTGTGTGGTGAATCTAACGTGACGGTTTTTGGCGACAGACCCACATGAGCAGCACTACAGATGTGATTATCAGATGCACACTTTCCGTGATTTATTTATTTATTATTTTTGTGTGCGGTTAAAACGAGAGAGAGAGAGAGAGAACCTCATCAGGGGCCACTCATTACTCATATTTGGCGGAAGAAGAACGTTAATCCCCCCACCCCACAACCGATCAGCCGAAGAATTGAGGGGTCTGAAGGAACGAAATGGTTGGGTGGCCGGAGGGAGGGGGGGGGGATGCAGCTGTGTGCTGTTATTGATGGGGAATGGGTTTAACAGAAACATATGAGTCAAACACACCACCACCACCACCACCACCACCAACAACAACAAAAATGCCTCGGTACGAACATGCACATAACCCATGACTGAACTGCTCACACCGACAGCTGGGGTGCTCCCCGCGAATGGAATGGAGCGCATGATTATGGGGTTCTCCATGCGTACAGGTGACATCTTAATCTCAAGTCCTACCAAGTAAGTTTGGGGTTTTGCACACACGCACAAAAATCATAACTAATTCATGGATTGAATGTATTGAAATTTGACTTTGTGGGAGTGTTGCACTTTGAATATATACTCGTGTTTGCTGCAGTAAAAGCCGCTAAGAAACTGTTAATCTTGCCTGATTTTCGCATACAGGGCCAAAACCGAAAAAAAAAAGAGTCGAAAACTTGGGATACTCTTGCACGAAATGTGTTAAGACTAATGTCGCACGGGGGTGTGTTTTTAGACCGAACAAACAGCGAACATGGTGTTCTTCCTTCTTTCTCGTGAGACATGCGGTTTACAAGATGCCTTTGTCCTAACTTTTCCAGCGCGTGTTTTAAGCCGTTTTCCGTGTCTGTTCGAACAAAAATTCTCCCGTGTGACTTGAGCATATCTGAACTGAAGTGAACTGCAAGCGGTATTTCGAGTCATAAGCCCTGTCTACCCGCCCTTGTGTGGTATCAGCAATGAAACTGACAACGTATGTCACTCATCAGATCTCGCCAGAGGGAAGTGGACGTGACAGTTATTACACACGCATGCGTGTCTGCGTGCGCACCTCCATTAGCAATTCACGGATATGCGTTTCATTTCAATGAAATGTGCATCCGCCGAAGAAGTGTGCCACAGGGCTGCCTGTATTGTTTGATAAAAAAAAAATCTAAAAGTTAAAATGAGCAGCAGCAGATACATTGAAACCGTCTTGTGTAATATTTGTGTTCACATATCGATCTGAGCTTTTTTGATAGTACAATTATAACAAAATCACACACACGCCTGAACAATGACAGCATCTCACAGGCTGATCATGAGCTAACAGAAGGCTACACACGACGCGAAGACCGAGGAGCCGGCAAATGTTGCGGCCAACCCGGCTGAGAGAGAGAGAGAACGAATGAATGAAACGTGTGTGTGTGTGTGTGTGTGAGAGAGAGAGAGAGAGAGAGAGAGAGAACAAAACGTGTGTGTGTGTGTGTGTGTGTGTGTGTGTGTGTGTGTGTGTGTGTGTGTGTGTGTGTGCGTGTATGTGTGCCGGCGTGTGTGTGTGTGTGTGTGAGAGAGAGAGAGAGAGAGAGAACAAAACGTGTGTGTGTGTGTGTGTGTGTGTGTGTGTGTGTGTGCGTGCGTGCGTGCGTGTGTGCCAGCGTGTGTGTGTGTGTGTGTGTGTGTGTGTGTGTGTGTGTGTGTGTGTTCTCTTTCTTTGGCTTTGTCTGTTTTCTCCCCTACCCTTGAAAGACAAACGTTTGTGATTATGATTGTGGTTGTCATAGTCACTCTCTCTCTCTCTCTCTCTCGGCTCTTACACACACACACACACACACACACACACACGTTTTGCGACATGCTTACCGCCGCTTTCCGGCATGATACGAGACACACCCATTATTCGTGCTCTGAGTGGTGACAGGATGGGTGGAACAGACCACAGATAGATGGGACGGGGTGGGCAATAGGGGTGGGAGGAGGATGGCGGGGGTAGCGGGTTGACAGATGGGGGACCCTGTCACACGTCACTTCACGTCAGTCAGTCAAGAGTGAGTGATGAGCTCCGTACTGTATGGGCGCCGAGGGTAAGGGTGGGCGCGATGGCTCAGCGGGTCAGGTGAAATTGGCAACACTGCTGGAGGGGCGTCTATAGTCATGTTGAATTAGGGTCTAGGCGACTGTCACATCTATGACACTTATGTCCTTTTCCTAGATGAGTATATAGTCATGTTGACTTGCACCGGCAGGTCCATCTGCAAGCATTTTTTGTTTGTTTGTTTGTTTGTTTGTTTCCAATTTTAATTTTCTGAACATCGCTAAAAACGTCGTTCAATCGTTCAGTCACTGAATCAATGATAGAATCATCAATTTTTACTAATAGATTATTCGATCACTCACTCACTCACTCACTCACTTTCAGCAAAGAATCAACAAGGCATTTTCTGAGTATGTCAATATATAAAGTTAACATGAACTGAATGGAAGAATGGATGAATGAAACTGAATTGAATGATAATGAATTAAACGAAAATGAATTGAGTGATATTGAATGAAATGAAAATGAATTGAATGACATTGAATGAAATGAAAATGAAATGAATGATATTGAAAGGAATCAACTTGAAATAAATGAAAATGAATCGAATGGAATTGAACTGAACGAATGAATGACTCACTCACTCACTCACTCACTCACTCAATCAATCAATCAATCAATCAATCTCCTACCGTGCCCTCCACGCGGATTTTGCCCACCAAAGTATCTAAAGGAGGTTTGGGTTGCAAAGTGACGTCACTGCGCCAAAATCCTCAACCAGCGAATCCTGGCGACTCAGTGACGTCACATGGCAATCCAGACCTCCTGGCAATAAGGATGACCGGTCCTTGCCGGTCACTTGACTTGGGGAAGTGGACAAAAGGGCGGACTGCGCGAGGTATCAAACATCCCCTGGCCAGTGACGCCTGTCTACTTCAAGCTCTCAATATGAGAGGTTTAGCATCTGTGAGGTGAGGGGCACTGTAGGATACAGAGAGAGAGAGAGAGAGAGAGAGGGGGGGGGGAGGGTTGAGGGGTACGCAGGGGGGAGAACAAGTGAGCAATATGATCTGCCGAGTCTATCCCCTCTCTCTCTCTGGCGGAGCCGGGATAGCCGAATGGTAGAGCGATGGACTTTCAATGCTCGGGTCGTGAGTTCGATTCCCGGCGTGGGCCAAATATTTGTGCTGGCCTTTTTCTTGTTGCCGCGTCTTTGATATCACCCTTACGTGGCGGAAAATGACGTTAAACTCCCAAACACCCACCAGCCTCTCTCTCTCTCTCTCTGTGTTCATTGAGTTTGTATATTATCTTCTTCCCTTTTTCATTCCTCTAGTGTATAGATTTTCCTTCCTTTGTTCATATTTTTGTGGTTTAGCAACGGCAAGTTCCAACATGTATTTCTGCCACAACCTTTACCGTTGGAAACTGAAAATTATTGTCATTGTCATTTTTTTCTCTGTTTCTCTCTGTCTCTCCCCCCCCCCCCCTCTCTCTCTCTCCCGGCTGGGGCCAAATATTTGTGCTGGCTTTTTCATCGTTGCCCCGTCTTTGATATCACCCTATACACCCCCCCCCCCTCTCTCTGATTAATGATTTTTTCTCATTCTCTCTAGATGCATGGACAATAAATTGTATTGCATTGAACTGCACTGCACTGTATCAAGTATACTGTAATAATGGCAAATAACCGTAAGCGACATGAATTTGATTAACACATCGACCCCATCACCATTTGACGGTAAAAGTCTTTGGTGGCATATTGCACATGCCCAAACCATGACGTGACCAAAAGGATACTAAGGTACCACTGACCACTGGAAGTCGGAGTGAAAACTGGGCATCACACGAAGCCACTCACACGACGCAAAATGTCAGGGTTCGCAAGATGATCATGAGGGTGAGGGGGATGGGGGTGGGTTGGGGGGGGAGGAGGGAGGGGGGTTGGGGAGGGGATTATGCGGGTGGGGGGTGTGTCAGGGAAAAGGTGGCTGATGATATGATCCGACGTGGCAAAGTTGAAGGGGTACTGTAGTTTACTGGACATCCCATGATGTGGAAGAGAGAACTGAAAGCCGATCACACGCAGTCCTGCGGATAGTCTCACTGTTGACGACAGGACACGAAGTTTTTCCCCAGCCAGCCTAGTTGTTAGAAGCACTTTCCCTCCAAGCAGCTCCATCGTTTTGTTTTTTTCTTTCTCTGCATGTCTGTTTGCGTTTCTGCCTGCCTGTCTATCTACATGTGTCTGTATGTCTGTCCGTATGTGCGTTTGTCTGTGTGTCCGTCTACTTCAGTGTTGAGAAAGTTCAACCACTCAGCAGGCCGGAAGGAGGGAGTGTGGTGGGGGGAGGGGGAGGGGGAGGGAGGCCTTTTTCTTCCGTAGGCAATTTCTCGTTATCTTTGATTTTTACATTTTTTATAATTATATATTTATTTTTTTACTACTAAATGATCCACTTTTCTTAAATCTCGGATTTTGTTTTTCACAGGAGAAAGCCCATCACTGCCGTGCAGCGCTATCCACCTACCTATTCTGGATTTACTTGGTGGTGGTCGGAAGGTTGGGGAACCCAGACGGAACCCTTTTGGTGACTGAACAGCCTGGAAGCAAGGGACAGTCGACACCATACGCAGGTACAGCGCTCCGCAGAAGTGACAACAGTGTGAAGCCAAAGGACTCCCTCCCAGCCGACCCTACAAAATGTCCAGCACCATATGTGCAGGGTACTTTGCCTGCGAATCGCCGATGCTTGGTCGATATGAAGATGCTGATCCGATTAGTGACTCAGTTCTCTCGGGCAGGATCTACCGCGGGTCCTCAACCGGTGAACGGGACGGATATGACGTCAGCGCGTGCGCACTTGTGACGTCCAGGTGGTGGGGGATGAAACTGACGCCGACTTTTGGAAAGGGTTGCGTAGAAGAGATGAAGGGATGGAGTGAGGCCAGATGACTGACTTGGAGAGATTTGGGGTTAGGATGAGATCACTGACTGCAGAGTCAAGTGTTTGAGGGGAAGATAATCTTGGACGCGGTCATTTTGCCTCTTGGTCTAGGTGATCTGGATGCTGTTTATGATCTGTCGATTCAGTGACCGCGTGACCACAGGCATTCCCACAATTCACTGGCGATCACGAGGTTGTGAATTTAACTCCCTCGAAGAGGAACGTTTGCACACACCTGTTCCGTAGTAATCATGCAGTGGCTCAGTTTAGTCTACGTCAGTCACGAGCGGAAGTGACCCCGTTTGCGTACAGATTCCAGTGAGGCGGAGACACGTCATAAGGGTTGGCATGAAACGACCATGCAGCTATAAATGTTTCTAGTTCTGTGGAAAATGTGGAGGTTAAATTTATTGAGAGCGTGTAAATGGAGCGACGCATCGCCCCCCCCCCCCCCCCCCCCCCCCCCGGGTCTGCGGATAGGGGGGGGGGGGGGCAGTCGAGAAGGCTCGAAGGTACTGAACCAATCTGAGAATTTTATAAATTTTAGTGTGCTCCTGGTTTCACAAAACACAGAACCCAGTACATATCGGATCATGTCGAGACGGCTGTGAATCAAATGAACCAACGTCACAACAGTTGAAGTAGTTTTTTTTTATATTATTATTTCTTCTTTCCCTCGTTCTGCTGACTCTAACAGGATCGCTCTCTCAAATGATGCGGTACAGTACAATGACATGGCCAGAAACAACCCCCCCCCCCCCTCTCTCTCTCTCCCTCTCTCTCTCTCTTCCGGCTGCTGTACGTGACATCAGGGAGAAACTGACTTCCCGTCAACCAGAAACAAAACAGTCGGTGATTGGCTTTTAGTTTGTCCACTTACACCCGCCGCACATTCTCCCCCCCTCCCTCCCCCATCCCCCCATTCTTCTTCCCACCCCTCCCCCTCCCCCCTCGCCCACCATCCCTCCTCCCCCCATCTGCTCTTATTGGATGGGTGCATCCCAGAGAAAACAAAGGAACAGGGGACGAAGGTCACATCTCATTCAGCATTGAATTTTTTTTCCTGTATACATTACTCGATAGACAGACGTGTAATATAAACAATTACTAGGATGTGGGTGTGTCATCATGTATAGAAAATAAGACGTCAAGGCCATACAACACAATGGTGAATCAGGCTCTCTATGCGACCTTCAAATAATCATAATTAGACGATTTTCCTGTGGCCTTAAATTGTCATTACTCTCTCTCTCTCTCTCTCTCTCACACACACACACACACACACACACACACACACACACACACACACACACACACACACACACACACACTCTCTCTCTCTCTCTCTCTCTCTCTCTTCTCTGCTTCATTTTTTTCTTTCTCCTTCTTCTTTCTTTCTTTCTTTTTCTCTTTTTAATTTAGAGTAGCAACGGCAAGTTTGAAAATGGTAACTGTGCCAATAGCTTTACCGTTGATAAATAAAGGATCATTGTCATTGTCATTGTCTCTCTCTCTCTTGTGGAATTCTCTTCCTGTCCATGTTAGGCACAGTCGGTCAGCCTCATCGTTTAAAAACAGCCTCTTCAAATATCTATTAGCCAACAAATAACAAATAATCATAAAAATAGGTACCACACGTTTACATAATATATGGACATACTAGTTCATGCATTGTGAGTGTGTGTGTGTGTGTGTGTGTGTGTGTGTGTGTGTGTGTGTGTGTGTGTGTGTGTGTGTGTGTGTGTGTGTGTGTGTGTGTGAAGTTTCTTGTTCCAGGTTTGAGTATGTTCGATCATTCGGCCTTTTGGTTTAGTTGTTTGTTCTTCAAAACGGCAAGACCAAAACTTCCCACCGTTTTCAAATAAAGTTATTTCAATTTCAATTTCTCTCCCCCCCCCCCTCTCTCTCTCTCTCTATATATATATATGGTTGAGCACAATGTTTTTGTTATGCCTTCCTTGGTCTGTGTTTGTCTGTCTGTGTGCTGTGTGTCTGTAGAGTCTTCCTCTTTTTCTCATCTTTTTTTCTTCTCATACGTCTGTACTGTTTTCAGTATTCACTTTTAATTTTGTTTGATTGGTTATTAACGGCTGATTGAAAACGTGTGTGTGTGTGTGTGTGTGTGTGTGTGTGTGTGTGTGTGTGTCACGTGTGTGTGTGTGTGTGTGTGTGTGTGTGTGTGTGTGTGTGTGACAATGACAAATGTTTTCAAGTTTAGGTTAGGCTTTCTAGTCCATGACTAAAGGGGAGTGGGGTGGAGTGAGGGGAACACGATCTGTGTGTGTGTGTGTGTGTGTGTGTGTGTGTGTGTGTGTGTGTGTGTGTGTGTGTGTGTGTGTGTGTGTGTGTGTGTGTGTGTGGGAGAGAGAGAGAGAGAGAGAGAGAGAGAGTACAGGTGGTGGGCGGTTGGAGGTGAAGAACTACCACACTGTGTCTTTTTATTAAAGGGTACATACAGGTTTAAATTAACAAACTGCAAAAAGCAAACCAACACTGATAAATATAAAGTCAGCCATTTAACCCAGATGAATTAGTCAGAGAAATTCTGGACTATTGAAGCGGTAGTTGCACGAATCACGAACACAAAACGAACATCGTTCAAAGCCTGACTTTCGCGACGAACAAGAAAGACACCACAGGCTGTGTTTATGTGGTTGATCACAGAATGGCGTGGCCCGTCCTTCTATTTTCGCGCTAGCCCGTCACTAAGACCCTCGTTATGTCTAGGTCAAGTAGGGGAGGTAAGGTAAATCCAGAGAACTGCGCACCAGGTTATGTCGGCCACCACGACGACAGTCCTCTGCGACGCCACGCTCTCGCCACCATCAGCGACAGCAACAACAACCTGCCACCTGTCTTTGGGAGAGACGGTGTAACACGCGGCTTGTTTGACCCCGGGGCACTTCCAGCCTCAAGCTTCATTGACCCAGGACACTTTTAGCCTGTATACACTTGGGGCACTTTTAGTCCTAAGCTGCATTGACCCGGGACACTTTTAGCCTGTATATACTTGGGGCACTTCTAGCCCTTAGCTGCATTGACCCGGGACACTTTTAGCCTGTATATACTTGGGGCACTTCTAGCCCTTAGCTGCATTGACCCGGGACACTGCTAGCCTCAAGCTGCATATAATCAGGGGCACTGCTAACCCTAAGCTGCATTGACCCAAGGTACTTCCGGCATTAAGCTACTTAGACCCGGGGGCACATCTCGCTGGTACAGTACTGGGACTAAGCCGAAATATCACGTACTCTCTGGAGCACAGCGCGGGTTGCGGGACATTTTGCACGTTACCTCAAGTCTGAGGTAGATTTTCGGCTTTGTCCCTGACCTGACTACAACCCGCGTGTAACACCGGTAGAGCATTGGACTTCCTATGCTTGGGTCGTGAGTTCAAATCCTAACTGGGGGCCCAAACTTTGTGCTGGCTGTTTTCCCGTTGCCCCGTCATTGATCTCACCCTTATGTGGTGGAAAAGGACGTTAAACACCTAAACGCCCACCCACCCACCTGTCTTTGAATTCCGCGGGTCATTTACACATCCGTTCACTTCAACATCACCACCACCACCACCAACAACACGACGAATTTGTTTCAAGATCAGGGTCAATTACCACGTTGCTCCGCGATTAATTTTCAAGTCCAGTCTCTGAGTGAGACAAAATTAGCCTCGGGCCTATTTCTGTGTGGGATCGGACTGCAGGCAAATTAACCTGTCTCATGCTAAACCCTGAAATGACGCTGACGAGCTCTGTGATCTTAGCTTGTAGCTCTACTGCCTTGTCACGAATGTTGTAGGACAGCTTGACGAAGCTAGGCGTGTAGAGGGAAATAGACGTACATTGGCTTTTAACTCTTTCAGTTCTACTTTCGTAAAACTGGCAGTCATCTTGCTAAAAACCGTGATCATGAGAATGATCTCTAGGATATTAGCTTTGTCTTGTCACAAATGTTGTCCGTGCCCAGCTTGTCGAAGCTAGAGTACAGAGACAAATAGACAGACACTGGCGTTTAACTCTTTCAGTGCTACTGTCGTAAAACTGCAATCATCTTGCTAAACCCGTGATCATGAGAATGATCATTATGATATTAGTTTGTCTTGTCACAAACTTTGTCCGTGCGCAGCTTGTCCAAGACACTGGCGTTTAACTCTTTCAGTGCTACTGTCGTAAAACTGCAATCATCGTGCTGAAACTGATTATGAGGACGATGTCTATGATCCAAGTTTGTCTCGTCACGAATAATGCACGCAGAGTAACGAAGCTGTAGTCTACAGACAATTACGGAGATGTGCATAGGCGTTTAACTCTTTCAGTGCCGCTTTCGTAAAACTGCGATCATCGTTCTAAAACCGTAATGATTGAGGCGATCTCTGTGGTCTCAGCTTGCCTTGTCACGAAAGTTGTATTCAGCGCTACGAAGCTAGAGTATAGGGAAAATTAGACAGACATTGGCGTTTAACTCTTTCAATACGTCTGTCGCAAAACTGCAGTCAACGTTCTGCAATAGCGTCCAGCGCTCTGTAGAACCAACCTGAAACGAATTGTTTTTTGATCTCAGCATTACATCTGTTTCACGAGTGGAGGTGTGTGTGTGGGGGGGGGGGGGCAGTTTGCATATTGACCAGAGTGTATGTTTTGTATCGACACGAACGTCCTGTGAATGCTGGGGGGGGGGGGGGGTATTTTGTAGAAAAGTAATGTATTAAAGTGTGTACGTGGTTTAGTTTCTAGCCTATTTTTCATTGGCACTATGTGAAAACACATACAATGTCATGTTCAATTACCTAGTTATGCAGTTACTCTCTCTCACCGTCTATCACCGGCATTTGGTTTTTCAAAAAATGCTTCCCACAAACAAAGAGAAGAGAAACGAGAAAAAAAAGGGGGGGGGGGAGAGAGAGAGAAAAGAAAAATGAAAAAAAAAAGAAAAACCCAAAAACGAAAGGTATCATGAGCCGAAGGTGGGTGTGATCAGGACAAATGAAGTAAAACTGTGTACGATGCATGAGACCGGTGAGATGAAAAGAGTGACAGAGCGAACAGAGCAAGAAAATCGATACTGATTAGCCCGCGTGGCTGCTGATGCCTTGGGCGTCTTGTCCCGTAATCGCCTTTGTCCTGCTGGGAAGGGTGGGACAGGAAGGGGTGGATGGTAGGGGGATGGGCAGGGAGGAAGGGGAAGTAAGCAGGAGAAAGGTGGGGGGGGGGGGAGGAGGAGGGGAGGGGACGTGTGGAGGGGGTCAGAGCGGTGCTGTCTGATTTTAGAAGACAACGAGTTAATAGGATTTGAAGGTGAGATGGATGGACAAAGAGAAAGACAGACAGACAGACAGACAGACAGACACACACACACACACACACACACACACACACACACACACACACACACACACACACACACACACACACACACACACACACACACCGGCAGGCACACACACACACACACACACACACACACACACACACACACACACACACACACACACACACACACACACACACACACACACTGACACGGCCTCAGAGGCAGAACTACAGACATGAAGGTAGACAGACAGGCTGATTCGATTCGATTCAAAAAATACTTAATCAGTTTTCGTTAGGGCAACTATTATGGCCGATTGGACGAGCATAAAAACTAAACTAAAAGAAAAGATAAGTTAACTAAACACTGACAGAAAAATGACTTGAAAAGGCAAACAAAGTCAGAAAAACTGGTTACCTACACACAGCATGTTGGACGGACAAATTATGGACGGAGAGGCGTGCAGGGCGAACAGTCAGATGGACGGATAGACGGGCTGGCAGACAGAAAGACAGACGGACGGACAGACAGACAGACACGCGGGCAGAAAGACAGAAGGACGGACGGATAATGGAAATCAAGAGGCATTCAGAGAGAGGACCATGCAGCAAGACCATGAAACGTGGCTATGTTTCTAGGGTATGGCGTTGGTGACAATCCTGCACGGACAGACACACGGGCAGACACACTGACGACTCTCAAAACAATAATTATCGTCTCCAGGAAGCAAACCTTATGTCAGACACAACTTAGATCTTCACTGAACCTTTAACCTATTCATTCACCCACCCACGCGGTTTCCAGTGAATATAAATTTCATAAGTACCATTCAAGTTGTCCTTCATAATCAGCGATCACGCACACCTAACACTGAACAAGGTGACATCAAAATAGAAAGAACGGCCACACTAATATCATGTAAGATGATTCGAGTTCAGCTCATCTGGCACCAGACGACGAAAATAGTACAGTGTTACTGAACCACACCCGCCAAAGCTCAACACAAAGCTCACGGCGAGAATTGTTCAAGCGATAAACACTCATTATTACAGGGTTGGGACCTCGGGTTTGGCGACTCTGTGTGTGTGTGTGTGTGTGTGTGTGTGTGTGTGTGTGTGCGTGCGTGTGTGCGTGCGTGCGTGCGTGCGTGTGTGTCTCTGTGTGTGTGTGCGCGTGCGTGTGTGCGTGCGTGCTTGCGAGTGGGCGTGCCGTGCGTGCCAGTACGTGCGTGCGTGTTTTGGGCAAGGGCTCGGGGGTGGGGGGGAGGGGTCGGATGGAAATGGCCGGGTGAGGGGGGGTGGAGGATTGGTCGGGGGAGGGGTGGGGGGGGGTAGAGAAAGGGGGAGGGGTGGTGGTGGTGGTTGGGAAAGGGGGGGGGGGTCACCATGAGGGGATCATCGCCAATTTAACTATTTCACCAAAATTGGTGTGGCAAAGAGACTTTTTTTTTTTTTTTGACAAAGAGCAATCTCGA
>JACVVK020000365.1:475000-522500 GCA_018292915.2 Batillaria attramentaria
CTGTCCGGAATCACTCTATGGGGCACAGAGCCGGTCCAGTTTCGGGTGAAAGTACACTTTGGCTACGCGCCGGTATTAGCTTCCGGGGCATGTAGTAGTAATTCGGCTAAATATAGTAGAAAATCTTTGCCCCTTTTAAAATTTGTGTGCAGAGTAAACAATGGCAATCTGGTGCTTTTTGTTGGCTTTGTAAACAAGTTTCATGCCAGGTAATAGTAAAATTAGGGAAAAATGAGGCTGGCTTGTGGACTATTTGTATTCACGCGCGGCTGGCACAGGAGCCAGCAGACGACCGTGGAATGAGGGGGTATGTGGTGGCTGCCAACATTGCCAAAAAACGGAACATTGGAATTTGTTTAAATTTCCTCTACGCATGAGTCTATGGCTGCCTGATTTTTGTGAATTTTTTGGTGAATTTTAAAGCATTTCTAGGGTGTCATCTGCAGCGTTATGTGTAAGAGGAATATATAGCGTTTTCCTCCAGATTTGCATCTGTGTAACGTAGCCTGTATACAGAGCTTGGCCAATCTAAAAACTCTCAATTTTGCCTTGAAATTGCCTAAAAATCGCCAATTTTGACATTTTAGGATGATTTTTGAGGCAAAAATGCAAATCTGTCCATTTCGGGTTTGGGCACCTAATTTCTAATTTTCACATGATAAGCAGTATAGTTGAAGTACTCCATTAACACCCCCCCACCCCCCCACCGTTACCACCCCCCCCCCCCGTTACTCCCCCCCCCCCCCCTCCCCCCCCCACTTACCCCCCCCCCCATTACCCCCCCCCCCCCCCCCATATCACGACCCGCCGAAAAGGGACGGCACTCTGGAGTCTAGTCCGGAATCACAGAGTTCTGGTTCTTGACTTTACTATTTCAGCATCCCAAGCTGAAGTCCAGTACTCGGAACCATCGTCTTAATTCTTTAAAAAATCTAACACTTAAAAAAGAAGAAGAAGAAGAAGAAAAAAAAAGCTGATATTCCGCAGTACGTATTTAACTAAACGAGTGTAAGAGATGAAAATGTTTAATTCAGCATTATGACCTGCGACTCAAGTTGTTTCAGTGTCTGCAGGCTGTCTGTCCTTTTTTCTGTCCGCCCGTCTGTCCGTTCGTCTGTCTGTGCGTCTGTCAGTCTGTGTGTCTGTCGATCTGTCTTGCCTGTGGAGATACATGTCAGCCAGCCAGCCAGTCAGTCAGCCAGTCAGCCAGTCAGTCTGTCTGTCTGTTGTTGCTCAGTGTATTATTATTATTATTACAGTCGAACCTGCCAAGGTGGTCACCTGTATAAGCCAAACCACTGTCTAACCTGGTCACCCCAGAGGATCCCCTGACACACTAGCTGTTGACATGACACCCTGGATAACCCGGTCACCCTGTCTAAGGTGGTCAGTTTGACCCAGTCCCTTGGGTGACCGCCTTACACAGGTTTGACTGTACTATGATTGTTTTGCTTTGCCAGCAGTTCCTGTTCTTGTGTAGGACCGGCAGATCGAAGCTTGAAAAGGGCAGACTTGACATAAACTAGGTCTGAAGGCAGAATAGAGATGCATATTCACCATAATCTGACCGTTGACAGTAAACATTATTGTATGGGTTGATAAGGAAGAGAGAAACTGATTAAGCATACCTACTGAAGCCCAGCTGGCGTTGATTGGCCTGGGATCGGGAGTGTATGACACAAAGAGTGTTAGACCGATCGCACTAGATTTAGGTAAAGTGATTCAAGTTACAGTGATCAAATGAAATACTAGTAGTCGACAGAAACTGTAGAAGTGGCATGTGGCTTTGTCGCAGTTATGCATTACTGGCATGTGTGTGTGTGTGTGTGTGTGTGTGTGTGTGTGTGTGTGTGTGTGTGTGTGTGTGTGTGTGTGTGTGTGTGTGTGTGTGTGTGTGTGTGTGTGTGTGAGTACGCGTGCACAGTCGTGCGCGCGTGTGTGCGCTCAGTTTGAATGGAGAAATAGCATCCTGTTCTAGTTTGTGCGACAGTTGGTGAGAACACTGAAATTGTACATGCAAATGTTCTTTGAGTTTTTTAAAAGTGTGTTCAGACCTTTCAATGGACAAAATGTAAGTAAAATAAAGAGTTCTGAGTTCTGAGTTCTCTCTGTCTCTCTCTCTTACACACACACACACACACACACACACACACACACACACACACACACACACACACACACACACACACACACACGCTTACTAACTAAATCGTCACTCGTAAATAGGACTTCACTCAGCAGCGTAACCCATTCACATGTAAATTAAGCACGTTAGAAGTAGCAATTGCTAATCACAGCGCTCGCGGATCCAGTATCATACTCTCGCGCTCATAAACTCTTGGCGAAATTCTCATCGAGATGAAACTAGTTTATCTGTGCAGTTTTAGCGGCTTGACCTGTTAGTTTCTTGCCTCGTCGGGTCGAGCCTTCATCAGAGATCGCCAGTCAGTCAGTGAAGGCATCAGTGCAAAAACCTCAGACCGTTACATTGTTTTCGCTTGGGTTTTTTTTATGGGTGGTTTACAATCGATAACACTTGCACCGGATCGGGTGGAGCCCATTGTTAGCTGTCAAGCCTGGGTAGACGTGTTACCGTCGCTGGTCTGGTGGTGATTCTGAAATTTTCAAGGATATTCAGCAGCGATACAGTCAACGGAAAAGGTAAGTGTGATGATGCTGGCTTAACTCTTTGACGACGGAGCGCAATTTCTGACACACGATTTCCTATAGGAAATCGTGTGTCAGAAATTGCGCTCCGTCGTCAAAAAGTTAAACGCTTATTTTCCAAGAATACTGGGAATCATAGAAAACAACTATTGCTTTTTTTGTGCAGACAGTAAAACTGTATTGAATATTTCGGGTCATGCACCCAAAACGTGGCACTTATACCTCAGGCATTCTAATTTCTATTGAGTATAGCTTTTAAACAAGAAAGTCATGAACAAAAGAATTATGCAAGGAGCCCGCACTGATCCGACATGTCGAATTTGTGCAAACAATGTGAGATCATTACCATGCCTGCGTTTCACAACTAATGCTTTTGTACATTTCAGCGATGAGGATGAGTACGCTTGTGCTCTCAGAAAAGTCTTTCTTAAAGGGGCAGTCCACTCAGATTTCGACCACACAAAAACGAAGTGTCTAAAAGTGTTTGAAACATGTCCCAGTGTGACGCAACCCACACACCACCGCTATAGAGCAAATCTAGAATGGTTTAGGTACACGACTGCACTATGACATTTCATGAATGAAAAGATTCGTAGAAGTCTGTTTCAAATGCAAACATTTTGGGAAAATCGGCAAAATAAGCAGAGTGGACGGGACCTTTAAAGGGGCTGATCAGTCCGTGTTACAATCGCTCTGAGTTGTTTTCGTGGTATCTATCATCACACCACTTAGACACCTGGACAGTGACAGCGTCTGTAATGCTGACACTGAGCCAACAAAAGCGTACTCTACTACGCGGCGACCGCACTGAGCGCCGCTCCAGTAGTGTAACAACCGTTGAAGTATTCGAATGTTGGACCGCTCGCGAAAAGTGTAAACAACGTTGTATCGCATTAAGAGCTGTACTAATCATCAAGATAGAGTATTTAGACCGTACAGGCGCCGGCACTCACGAGCGAAATTGTTCCAAAACATACCTTGGCTTAGCGAAGATGGAATTGTCCCGTTTAATGAATAGAAGAACTCTGGATACTGCCGTCTGCAAACTGTGACGTGCGAGCGAAAATTCAGGAGGTCCAAAAGATTTAATTAACAGTTGAACGCAACACTAAGCTGACTCCTCGATTTTCGTGTCGCTTGAAGCCTTCTGCTGACCATGTTGTGGCGGTGTCTATAGTGCGTAGGAACACAGCCGAAAGAATTCAAAACGATCCGTAAGCGTGTAATTACAGCAGGTTCGGTCTATGAAGAAAAACATCCTCTGTCATTTGAGGCAATGTCTCCGTATGCTTATGTGTTAATATGGTGACTGCAGATGAACGATTCACTGACCGGGTCACAGAAAGAAAAAGAAAAAGAAAAGTACGTGTGTATTAATGAGGGCCTTAATTAATCTTGACCGTTCAGGTGTTTATTGGTGTGTGTGTGTGTGTGTGTGTGTGTGTGTGTGTGTGTGTGTGTGTGTGTGTGTGTGTGTGTGTGTGTGTGCAACTTTTCCATACAGTTTCTTGGCCTAGTCACAACGCTACCAAGCAATCCAGAATGAGTAGGTTCCTTCACTTGGCATTGTTGGCAGCCTTGTTGGTGTTGGCTTCATCAGGAGAAGAGATTTCAAACGAAGCAGGCAGGTGTCATTATTATTATTATTATTATTACTATGATTATCCAGCAAAACTGAGGCCCCTTGGGCTCTGGTCTAAGGGAGATAAACCTTCACTATCCACCGAGCACGAACGCAGCAGTTACTACCCTTTATGTTCACAGACCGGTGGCGAACAAACCAAACAAAACCGCCAATAAATACCCACACACACCCTCACCCAAAACAAACAAACAAACAAACAAACAAACAAACAAACAAACAAACAAACAAACAAAAGAACGAGATAGTAACGAAAAGTTCAAAACAAACAACAGAAGTTTGGCCTCGGCACACTGACGATCTGAGTGTGTCAGTCCGCCTTACGTGAGCTGACAAGCTGCAGGGAGACAACCGCTACGCGTCACGACAAACACTTAACCTGGCTACCTCCCTTGGCTCATAATTATTGATGTGGTTCGGCACTCCGGAGACATACTGTATCAGGAAACAAGCCAAACAGCCCTACAGACAACAACAACAACGACAATGACGACGACGACAACAACAACTCGAAATATTAAACTGAAACAAAAAACAAACCAACCCATTTTGAAATATTATTTGTTCATTTAAAAAAAAATCGCTACCACATAGGCCTACAGTCATGTTACCTGAATAAATCAATGTACATGTATGTTCACGAATCACACTTTTAAAAAATCGCCGATGTCATGATCAATACTTTGTCGCAATATGTCTACCTTTTGTCCAACAGTGCATGACGATCCTGTGGCCACCTACCCGTATCATCTTCTCGCTCCGTCCTCTTTTGGGAAGATCCGCGATAGCGCATTGCCTGGTTCCGAGATCCCGATAGACAGAGACAGACACCTGATAAAGGGGCTCCATGCTATCCAGAGCGACGGATATTTGAGGTTGGAACTGTATGAGAATCTACAATATGGGGATCAGGTACGGCAGTAACAATGTGGCAGACAGAACACTGCACACCCGTCACTAGTGAACTTCAGAACACACACACACACACACACACACACACACACACACACACACACACACACACACACACACACACACACACACACACACACTGACATGCACGCACGCACGCACGCACGCACGCACGCACGCACACACGCACACACACACACACACACTGACATGCACGCACGCACGCACGCACGCACGCACGCACACACACTCACACACACACACACACCACCACCACCACCACCACCACCACCACCATAAAACAAATCACTTTCAAAAAGGAAACAAACAGCTAAATAGGAGGAGAAAAGGATGATTGGAATAAATAATTTTGCATTAAAAAAAGAAAGAAAGAAAGTACCACCTCAATCCTTACATGTCTCAGAAAAACAAAACGTCCAACCACGACGGGAGACAACTCGGTACCAGAGTACGACTGCCTCTAACCGGAAGCGTGAAGATCGACATCAGCAGTGAGCACCTGGCAGGAAGTGACGTAGAGCAAGCGTTCTCCATTGATGACTATCTGAGAGTGACGGTGGGAGAGAAACACGAAATCCTACAGGACAATGACGAAATCGAATTCTGGGTGAGTGGTTTGACGCAAAGGTATATTAGAGAGGTTCAGAAGCACCGGCCTGCCAACGGAGTTGATCTCGTTTTCGGACCGTTTCAGTTCAGACGTAACGAAAACGTAGCGACTGACACTGAAATTTCAGCCTGCATCCTGATCATACTGTCTGTGTTAATATTCTGGCAGCTACAGCACGTGATGGGGGAGAGGTGGGTGTTTGGGGGTTTAACATCCTTTTCCACCACATACGGGTGATATCAAAGACGGGGCAACTGACGAGGAAAAAGCCAGAACAAATATTTGGCCCCATGATGGGGGAGAGAACCGCATGTTGCAATACTGAGAATGATGAGAAAGACCCCTGGCAATAATTTTTATTTTTTTATTTTTTTAACAGAGAGTATAATATTGAGAATAGTTATATTATCACTACCTTGATTCAAATTGTTGGTCAGTAGACACTCAGAAAGTTTTCTTAGGCTCAAGAACAGCACGTGCATTACGACTATTCGCAGGTGGTGGCGGTGAGTAACGAGACTGGTGATGACGTCATCGTCTCCAACCCGCTTCCCTTCCTCATCACCATAGACCACACGGAGCCGGAGGAGGAAGGAGCTACAGTGTACGTGGGTATTGTTTTCGGGGCCATCTGTTTCTTTGTTCTCCTCATCCCCGTCACAGTCCGCACCAAACGCCGTCTGTCCCAGGGCAAGCCTGTCTTCGGTTGTGGCAGCCACAGTCCTAAAGAACCGGAAGAACTAGAACCCGGAAGCGGAAGTGACGCGAAGGTGAAGGTCGACGTAGGCAAAGAAAACCTGGCCTTCATGTTAGGCGAGAGCAGCGTCAGTCACGCGCCCAGACACGAATCGTTTCAGAGTCACGAACTAAGGTCGTTCTCCAGCCATCACTTTCAGCCTCACTGGCTGGACCCGCACTACAAGGCTGTGTACGAGCACCCGGACTACAAGAAGCAGAACGCTCAGCGAAAGGCTTCTCACAAGGCCGAGGTGAACGCAACCGTCCCTATTCCTGGTACCAGCAAGACGGTAGCTGTGGAGAGGCTGTGATGACGTACGGAGGCATGTGACGTGATGGGGAATTCACAGAAATTGGAGGGTGGGTGTTTGGGGTTCAGTGTAACGTCTTTTCCACCAAATACGGGTGATGTCAAAGACGGGGCAACGAGGAAAAGACCAGCACAAATATCTGACTCTCAGTCGAGATTCCAACTCACGACCAAAGTATTGAAAGTCCAACGCTCTACCGCTCGGCTCCCCGATGACGTATAGAGGCATGTGACGTTATGCTGTGATGACGTAAAGGGGCATTTGACATAATGCTGTGATGACGTTTAGAGGCATGTGACGTAATGGGGAATTCTCGGAAATTGGGGAGTTTGTTTGATAAGACGTCATTTGTGAGAGAACTTCTTAATCTGTTTGTCCACACGACCACCACTAATCACTGCCACCTACACTAAGATGCAGGTGTTGTGTTGACAAGGCCGAAGAAATAAGTAATCTGTATCACCATTGATATATAATGGGACTAGATGCGACCTGATGACCTACATGCAGATCTCTGATAATATGGGATCTTACAGATTTCACGTTGTGATATGCCATATACACTTACCTTAAGTCAAATACTGTACGGTTCTCATTGTCAACCACGGGCCAGGGGAAACAACTGTTTGCCACGGCTGATCTCCCTTGCGCTAACGACTCGGTTTTTTTTTCATTTCTCTGCAGGCTTGGGAAAACAAAATCTGACGCGTAATGAAAATAGGACGAAACGAAACGAAACGAAACAGTTCAGGCTACTTTTCTTTGACCATCAAGTTTCGTAGTTTATTGTGATATTTTGTATAATACAGAATGATTTTGTGTTATTTTGTGCTTTTCAGTTGTATTAAAAAATTCAGTTCAAGGTTAAGGTACCGTGACTTTTGTTGATATACTCCCATCCTCATGGTTCATAACTTGGTAGACATGTATAAAGACATTGTTTAAACTTTGCAAAGTATATCTGTTTTTTATTTTGTGAAGTATTCCTGTTTATATTTTGTAGTCAGCATACCTGTCACGTTATATTTTGTGGAGTATCTATGTCAGCATACGCGTTACTGATAAAGTTCATGTTATAGTATATGCTAGTCTACAACTTGATCCAATCAAACCACTGATTAAATAAAATGAGCTGAAAAATAAGTCTTTGGAGTGCAGTTGCTCATGATATTGTCTTCACACACACACACACACACACACACACACACACACACACACACACACACACACACACACACACACACACACACACACACACACACACAAATGGCAACGAGGAAATTTGGGGCTCACAGCCAAGATAAAACCGAGAGAGAGAGAGAGAGAGAGCCGGAGAGAGAGGGTAGGTGGCTGCGAGGTGGGTGTTTGGGGAATTAAAGTCCTTTTCCACCACATACGGGTGATATCAAAGACGGGGCAACGATGAAAAAGGCCAGCACAAATATTTGGCCCCAGCCGGGATACGAACTCACGGCCCGAGCATTAAAAGCCCAATGCTCTACCATTCGGCCACCCCGGCTCCCCGAGAGAGAGAGAGAGAGAGAGAGAGTCCAAACAAAGCCCAAAGCAAGCTACACATGCAGTTCCAATTCTAAGGCGCTGTGACGTAATGCGCGTGCCTCATCACAGCGCAGGCTCAGTGTGGGTGTCGGCGCGTGCGTGCGTGCGCAATCCGTCAGTGTCATAGCTTTCGTAGCGGACCAACTGTCAAACCCACTTTGCCTGTTACATTCCAGCACTCGACGGTCGTGAGCGGACCCGTCACTGAGTAGGTTTGAATGGTTGCATTGTCAACCAGATAGCCTGGGCTTGTTGCAGACTGCGGCAGTCATTTTATCAGCTGGTTTCTTCCGCAACACACGCGGAACTGACCAGACCTGACGAGATAAATTGTAGTCAGTCGAATGTGACTTGAAATTCACGGACACTTTCACCACAGACAGAAACGATAAAACATTGTATTTTTGTTTCTCTCTCTCTCTCTCTCAAGTTTGAAACAGGTTTGAGAAGTGGTCACAAGACCAAAACGGCTTCAACCGACCGTTTTAAAAAAAAAAAGTTATTCCAATTTCAGTTTCTCTCTCTCTCTCTCTTTGGTTTACACACACACACACACACACACACACACACACACACACACACACACACACACACACACACACACACACACACACACACACACACTGACACACACACAAAACAAACGAGTAGATCGTGTATTTTTAATAGTTATGAAGAGAAATGCACATCAGTCCCTTAACTAAACACTATAATATTCTAATCAGTAGCAGATAACAGTACAGACGAGGTTGAGACAACTCCCACCTGCACTGACAAGCCCGCACACTGAGTTACTCCCCTTCACTCAGTGACCATTCCCCTTTATCGTGTGTGTCTGCGACTATTTAGGGCCTAACACACTAAGCGTGCGGGTGATGCAAGTAATGAACCATCTGCTGTTCTTGTCCGGACAGTTCGCGTGTCAGATCGGGCTACTACGCGCGTCATTTGGACAACTCTCGGCCGCAGAGGTCAGCACGGAGGGGCGAGAAGGGAGAGGGTTAATTTTATCCAATAACTGCTCATTGTGGCGGAGTGTGAGGGTAATTTATGAGGCGTGGCTCGGGCGGATTACCTCCCGTGGCGAGCGGACGCTGGGCCGATCATGAGAGTTACGCGTCTCTGTCACCTGATGACGTGATAAATGGAGGTAAACTTTAGGTCCAGATTGTTTGGAGGAATGAAAGTGAGCTGTGACTGAGAAGAAGGGTTGCGAGTTCGTTTTCTGACTCTGGCGAGAGAGAGATTCCGTCTCAGGCTTGTAGACACAACCAACTAACCGGCCAATCAGACAACTGACCATCCACTGATCCAGCGAGCCAACCAACCAACCCTCAAACTCACAATTGCGAACGATAACAATTAGTTCTGTTACACAGGTTTTATTCGCAGTGTCGAGAAGTTTTATTTAAAAGGTTTACAAATCTTTGAACACCCCCCCCCCTTTTTTTTTCTGCGTTCCCACTATTAG
Source organism: Batillaria attramentaria (assembly GCA_018292915.2). NCBI lineage: Eukaryota > Metazoa > Mollusca > Gastropoda > Batillariidae > Batillaria > Batillaria attramentaria. The sequence continues at coordinate 484,933 of JACVVK020000365.1, forward strand.
TCTTTGATTAAAAATAATTGCACAAATTGTTTCTGTCCAATTTCAAAGTTGTTACTAAAACGGTTGCACATCTTTTTTTGTAACTGTACAATTTTCTTTGTCCAACGATTAAGTACTCTGTAAACAATAAAGTTCCGTCCGGCCCAACTCCTGAACTGGGCAGTACCAGCCCGAGAGATGAGCAAAACTGATTTAGTGTAAGTTTCGCAGCTTTTCATTACTAATCCTTTAGCAGCAAAGATCTGACAAACTCCAAAAAGCTGACAGTGAAATGTCAGCATGTATCCTGATACTGCCTGTGTTACATTCTGACCGCTGATCGAAACAAATCACATCAAGAGTCACATATTGATTTGTGGTAAAAGTTCCTTTGTGTGAGACTAAGAATATTACTCAAGCAGAAACTGAAGTCGGTGTGATTATTTTTTACCGACAGCCGATACAGAGATGGCCAAGCAGGCGTTGACAGTAGCAACTAGCCATTTATAGAAGAAGGATTACAACACACGTAATATCCTGAATCATGTTTTTTGCTTTTTTTCCAGCCATCTTTGCATTCAACTGTGATCTGGTTATCAGTAACGTGCACCCTTTTCCCGGTTTGTGGGCAGTGCGGTACATAGAATGACCGTGCCGCAGACGAGGGCTAACCCAAGAACTAGGTACTGCGGTGGAAGAGCCACGGTAAGAGTGAGCGCAATCCCCGTCACAACCAAACCGCCAGGGCCAATTGACGCAGAGTCCGCTTTGAGATCGAAGCCGCATGCTGTTCCATCGTCAGATTTCGATTTAGACTCCTGCTGGCCCATCGTTAGTTCTGTTTAAAGAAAAGGGTATCAATCAACAATCAACAATCAAAACCAAAAAAAGTGTTGACTGCAGAGGTAAGAAAAATAAAACTTGATTTAAAAAAAAAAATCATGTAAAACTACATGATGTAAGGAAAACCCATCTTTGATTTATACAGATTTATTTCAATGCGTGTTTTGGAGATACAAGGAAACAGTTTTCAGCATTGATAAGATAAACTTATAGTATGCTCAACTGACAAACATTCATTTACAGCAACCTTGCAATGGCAGATCACAAAGGGATTACATACAACTGAATTAAGAGAGAGAGAGTTAGTTAGTTAGTTAGTTAGTTAGTTAGTTAGTTAGGGCTTAACGCCGCGCAAGAGAGAGAGAGAGAGAGAGAGAGAGAGAGAGAGAGAGAGAGAGAGAGAGAGAGAGAGAGAGAGAGAGAGAGAGCCGAGAAACTAAAACAAAACTCATGAACTTAGTCCGAAGACAGAATGCTGAAATTCTTCCCTTAACGTTCCAAGGTGCTGTCTTGAAAGCCACACATACACACAAACATCTAGGCATTACATTGCAAAATAACTGTAAATGGGATGAACATATGAAAAATGTAATTTCTAAATGTAGTACACTCATTTCCTGTTTACGATTGGACAAATACCGACTAAGTAGAAAAGCACTAGAAAACATGTACAAGGCGTTCATACTTCCACATTTTGATTATGCTGATATAATATGGGACAACTGTACAGGCCGCCTCTCTCAGTTACTTGAAAATCTACACCTTGATGCTCTTCGTACCGTGATAGGTGCTGTCAGAGGCACAAGTCATGAGCTATTGTATAAAGAATCTGGCTTTACTAGCCTACGAGAAAGGAGATATCAACACAGAATTATCATGTATCATAAAATTGTTAATGCTAACTGTCCTTTGTATCTTCAATCACTTCTTCCGCCCCTCGTTGCATCCGTAAATCCTTATCACCGCCGACGTCCACTAGAACGACAAGTACCTTATTCCAGGACCGAACTGTACAGATCTTCATTCTTTCCGTCCACAACAGTGTCGTGGAATGAATTACCGGAAAATGTCAAACGTTGTACTTCCATTAGCGCCCTAAAGCGATTCTTGAGCTCCAAAGATAGTCATGTTCCATTATACTTCTATTCGGGTGAAAGATCCGTACAGATCCTACACTGTAAATTAAGATTACGGATAAGTGATTTACGTCATCATTTAACTAACAGACATCTTTCAGATAACCCACAGTGCACATGCGGAAATGATATCGAAAGCTCACAACACTACTTACTACACTGTCCGCACTACGCAGACATCCGCTCTACAACTATCTGTAATATTCCATACAAACACAGGAAAATAGATATCCTACTATATGGTGATGTAAACTTAACTAGTCAAGAAAACCTCACAATCTTCCAATATGTACATATAAATGACTTTATAATAAAAGCCAGCGCTTTACCATATAATTATTAGGAAAGTAGTTTAAGCACTTACTGTGCCGTGGGAAGTCTGTCACCTGCGCCAGCCGAACCCCCCTCCCCGGACCTTCCTTTCCCCTTCCTCTCTCTTCTTCTCACTTTCCCTTCTTCTTACTCTCCCTCCTCCCCTCTCCCTCCCTCTCCTGTCTTTTCATTGTTATTATTATGCTGTATGCTGTCACAGTATTCGCCGTACTACATTGTGAATGTTCACAGGCGGAGGCTGTACATAGGCTTCTGGTCTTTTGCCACCGCCTTAATACTTGTTTGTGTTGCATGTTTAAGAGAGGAAGCTCCGGCCTTTAAAGGGATTTATATTGGAGAGGAGCTACAAGATAAAAGAGTGATTGAGGGAAAACATAAGTTACTTACAGTTACATCCAGCTGAGCTGTGTTTGAGTAACTTGCCGTCAACAGGCGGGCGAGGTGTATCATGTGACTCGGCAAGCAGAATTTCCCAGGAAAACATTCGCCCGGGGTCGATGGGAATGTTGTATGCGTTGCCGTTATCAGGTTGCACCATTCAGCTCAAAATGTCAAGGTTGTTTTGTTCAAGTGAATTAGTCACGGTATATCTGTCCCCTTTTTCCCCCTCTTTTCATTTCATTTAATTTTTCATGCCTTTTTCTCCGCATGCATGCATGTAACTTGGCTTAGATGAGCACGCCTTTACGTTTTGACTTGTTGTGCTCTGTGACAATGCTGTTTACTGTTTGATGGTGGTCTCTGCATGAATAAAAACGTTGAAACCAATCAGTATATTTGTGAATAATAATAATAATGAGTATTGTATAGGCGCTTTACCCAATTTCCTGAATCGGCTCAAAGCGCCGCAAACACGCACGCTCACGTGAATCACACGCATTCTCTCACACACTGGACATAAACACATTACAATCACGTGGTGCGAAGGGTCAGCTCAGCTATTTAAATTTCGGACTTTACAATTGCATTTATTTTTCAAATTTATGGGCTGAACATTTCCAAAGCAGAGGGGGAGGAAGCCGGAGTACCCGGAGAGAACCCCCGACGATCGGCCCGAATGAACGGTGTCACATACGAGAAGGAAAAATTCTTCGCCGCGAGTGGGACTCGAACCCCTGACCTCTCGCATTGGTGACAAGTCTCTTAACCACTAGACCACCGACCGCCCCGAATAAGTGAAATGACCGTTTTGTACAGGGTGATAGGCTGCTTGGAACCGTCATTACGGGTGGCCGGCACAGCTCCGTTAGACAGGTGACCGTCTTTTACAGTGTAAATATACATGTAGAGGGAAAACGCGGGGGGTGTAGTGTGTGTGTGTGTGTGTGTGTGTGTGTGTGTGTGTGTGTGTGTGTGTGTGTGTGTGTGTGTTGGGGGGGGGGGGGTCCTTCGGGGTGACCGGTTTGGGCAGTGGCACGGCCTAAAGATCACCGTCTTGGCAGGTTTGGCTGTACAAAATACCTCATTTTTTCAGCCGATGTTAAGATAAAAATCTCTCGCTGACTGACACACATCTGCACACGATTAGGCACTGTTTAATGTTAGAGTATCTTCGATGACCGCTGGACTTCTTGACAACTTAGTCGGGGCATTTACGCTGCCTCTTTAGTCTCGTGTACTCAGTGCAGTTCTGCTGAAAATAATTTCATTTATTCCTGCAAGACTGGAGATTCAGTGAAGCCTGGTTGGAAGGCAGTTTTGGCGAGGTCTTTCCAGGGCAGTGAGGCGAGTCGGGCTGTATCGAATGTATACCTTCCGCGTTCAGCCTAGGCTATCTAAGCAGGTATGTGCAGTTCGTATAAAGCAAAAACTTTGAATTACAAAGGTGTTTGCGTAGTTGCAGTCATTACGAAAATGTAGGTACATTTACAAGGCATTTTCTCTTCCCCCCCCCCCCCCCCCCGGCCACCTCACACACACACACACACACACACACACACACACACACACACTTCCTCTTTCTTTCTGTCGCATCGTAAGGGCCGTTCTACACGTGGCAAGTTTGCAAGGCAAAAGCGGGTTTGCGGCCCCCGCAAGTCGACGGCAAATGTACAAGCAAGATGTACAGTCTTGCAGCCTACGGCTTGCCGCGGCAAGTTTCGGATAGAACGGCTTTCTATTTTCTCGGCTTGCGCCTCGCAAGTGCGCGCGAGGCACCCTGGGAGCCCCGCCAGGACGGCCAATCGCACGCCGCGTAGTGGTCACGCGGCCAAATTAAACAAAATGGCCTCAAAGACCTCCGTATGCGCCAAGCGAATCTCGCTGCAAGATCCACTTTCTCGCCCAGATCCACTGTTTCTTCCTGTTTTGCAGCAAAATAACTGCAGCTGCTGCAAAAGTTAATTCCTCCTCCGAACTTTCATTCACATGTTCAGCTGAGTCTGACTCGGATTCACTCGCGACCATGGCCGGGCGAAATCGCGCGAGGCCCCTTCCAAATATGGGGTTGAAAGGGTCACACGAAAGGTCAATCAGCCGACTTGTGGTGCGGAGGTTTCCGCGTGTAGAAGCAGCGGCGTTGCGGCAGACAAACTTGTGGGGGGAAAGTCGAAGGGCGGCAACTTGCCGCTTGTCACGTGTAGAACGGCCCTAAAAAGGCCGTCTGTGTCAGTGGCGGCGAGAAAAGAGATAACTCCTCCTTAAAGACAGGAGTTACTGTTCTTCCCCAGTGACGTAACCTCGCCTCCCTCAAACCGTTTCGGCCACTGACCTAATGACCCCTTCAGTGCCGTTACCCTGGGGAGGCGTGGGGGAGGCGAGAGGCAGGAGCTGATGATAATAGTAACGATGTACTGATAAGGTGAAACGCTGGCACGCGGAGAGAGAGAGAGAGAGAGAGAGAGAGGGAGAGTTAGAGTACAAACATGGTCATTTAATTACGACGAAAGTGTTTTTGTTTGTTGGTTTAACGCCTAGGAGTATCTGAAGACTTGGTAGAAATATTTTACATAATCAGGTTTGATAATTAGGCTATGCTAAATACTGGTGCAAGCAAAACTTGACTGGATGGCAAAAGGGTGCCTTTTCAGTAGTTTCGCAAAATGACTTGTAAGTAAAAGTATGCTATGAAAGTGATGAAGAAGATGAAAGGTTCGTTACATCTGGGATAGAGGTAGATATGTGAAAAATAATTCAGTCGGGGAAGTCACAAAGCCAACTTGAACAGGGAGTGAGTGAGTGAGTTTTTAGGGCTTAAAGCGCGCAAGCCACAAAGACTAATTCGCGGCTGAAGACCAACAAGGAAATCACAAGACATGAACAAGCATCCTCAGACGATCTCGACAGTGCTAGAGGCTGACGTCAAATGTTTAGTTCATGGAATTGACGCCATCTCTCTCTCTCTCTGTCTCTCTCTCTCTCCCACCCCCACCCCACCCACCCAACCCCAGTCACGTGGCCAATCGGCCGAGGTCGTAGCGGATCTAGTGTCATTGGTAGGACTTGCAGAGGGGAGAACCGGCAACAATAACAACAAAACAGACAAAATAACATGAAATTTGGAGAAACAACTTTGTAGGACGGGGCCGTTCCTCATTGTTTATCTCTGAAACTTGCTGCTGCGCGTAGCAAACTCTGCCCCATCCTATAAAGCTGTTTCTCTACAGAGAAACAACTTAAAAACAACCAAGCCAGAATAAAACAAAAACACTGAAATAAACGTAAAGCCGGGCAGAGAGAGAGAGAGAGAGAGAGAGAGAGAGAGAGATGAATTATTTTATCTGGTAGGCCTTTGAGACCATGCAAAGCTCGGTGGCCGGATATGGATGTACATGTACATGCACACAGCAAGATTCATATAATTAACATTAATTTCTTGTGTGCGCACTCCCTCAAAACGCCACTACTAATCAGTATCAGTGTTGACTGTGGGCTTCGATGGAAGAAGAAGAACTGAGAATAGTATCTTTACGTTTAAACGCCTCAAGTTATACAAGTAAATTGCAAAACGTTGCATGACCTTGTCAATTGGACATGATACAAACAGGGCAAGTCAGAGAGAGAGGATGGGTGTGGTGGGTGTTTGGGGGTTTAACGTCCTTTTTCACCGCATATGGGTGATATCAACGACGGGGCAACGATGAAAAAGCCAGCACAAATATTTGGCTCCAGCCGGGATACGAACTCACGACCCGAGCATTGGAAGTCCAACGCTCTACCATTCCGGCGGCCACCCCTGCTCCCCGCAAGTCAGAGAGAAAGAGACAGAGAGACAGAGAGAGAGTCCTACAGAAAATGTCAAGATAGCGATCTATGCTGTCAATGTGGATCCAGCAGAGAACTTTAACACGATAAGGCCACCCGACCATGGCATGATCCGCTAATGTCGGACACAGGAGTCAGGAAAATCTGTTCCTACTCTCACTCACACTCCTGCCATCATCGATGGTGTCCGTTAGAGCCGTGACGTCACTTATGACCGTCATTAACCACGTCAGGGCGCGAGAGGCAGCACCTAATCGGACAGTCGTTACATAATGGAGGCTGCACTCCTGGCAGCTGGCGTAGAGAGGGTTAAACTTGGCAGCGCCCGGGATGCTCATGCGTTGACAGCGAGACAAAAGTGAAGGAAGGGTGGGGTTAATTAGTTCAGACAGATCGCCGTGGACAGCTGGTAGTGTGGTTGAAAGGGGGAGGGGGGGGGGGGGGTGCAGGGGAAAGGGGTAGAACGGGGACGGGGACTGAGGAGGGGAGAGACAAGTGGATAGGGGGATGGGTTTTGTTTAGACCTACGAGGATGCCAATTATTTTTCCAGAGACATTTAAACAGGCTAATTGCATCTTTGCAAAGCCACCATATGTTGTGTCGCTCGTGAGTGCGCCTGTACGCTCGAAATACTCTATCTTGATTATTAGTACAGCTCTTAATGCGATACAGTGTTGCTGACATTCTGCATGAGCGGTCGAACATTAAAATTCTACGACTGTTGTTACATTTCTGTAGCGCTCAGTGTAGTCGCCGCTTCATCGAGTACGCTTCTGTTGGCTCCGTGCCAGCATTACAGACGCTGTCACTGTCCAGGTGTCTAAACAGTGTGATGATAGATACCACGACAGCTAAATTCCGATTACCATTACCAGTCGCCAGCCCGCTGCCACCGTCGCAACCACAGTCCCACTGCATTTTTCTTTGTACTGTACTTATTGGCCATTCTCTCTATCCCCTTTCTTCCTATCTCTTCTTTACAGATCTATCCTATCATAATACTTGTATCTGACGCCTCCGCCGCAAATGTTTCTGTACTTATGAGCACACTTATAAGTTTTTGACTTGTTGTGCTCGGCCTCGTGAAAATTGTGAGAGTGCATTTTTATTTTTGTTCAAAATGAATAAAACTGTTTAAACCATAGATACCACGAAAACAGCTCAGAACGATCTGTAAACATAAAAATAGTGGCATTAACCCCTTAAAAGATAACATCTTCGATTTTCCATATCTGGGGCGACCTACTTGTTTTAACATAAAACTGTATATATATGTGAGTACACATGAAATTATTACGGGTTCAGCGCGTGATTCAATTATCACAAAGCAGCTGAGTGATTGGACAGTATCCAAAACCCGTTAAAATCAAACCAACCAGAAATCAAACCATCCAGGAAACCATCCATCAAGCAAACGTTAAACATTTCGAAAGCATCACGGAGATGAAGTTGGAAGTGATTTATTCAAGATTAATCAGAACAACACAAATTGAACACAGGACTATACAAGCGAAGAGACAAATTTTACTGGAAAAATGAAAACAACAACAACAACAACAACGACGAAAACCAGAAAACAAATAACAACAACAAACACCAACGGTGAAGTGTCTTCGCGATATCTGTTCAAAAGCACTGTTTCAGTTTAGGAGTATGCTGTACCCCGAAATGTTTAAACTTAAATACCCGAAGGCAACATCAGCAGCGGCACTCATACCAGGATAGAAACAGCTTACAAATATGAAAAGACACTTGAAGCTGACACGGAATGACAGCGAATTGCGTGGAAGCTACGCCACGCTTGGAACATCTGGCTAGCGTGATGTCTGACACTCGGAGTAAAAACATACCTTCACACAGAAACACTGAGCAACCCCCATCCCTTGAGGGGGGCTATCGGCGTTGTTTATCTGTGTTATTCATCCACTTTATTGTTGTCTAACAGGATTCGGTTAGTCCTGCCACGCTCTGGGGTTTAATATCACGCGTACGCCTGGCCGGGTTGGGCAGTCTTCAGTCTGAGTCGTCTATTGTCACCTGTTAAAATTTAATGTTCCCTCTCCCGTCTCTCTACCCCTGATGACAGCATTTATGACGAGAAGGCGTTCAACAGAGCACGGCGCCCGCTTGTGTAGACGGATATAGCTCTATATTGTCTGTCGTAACCGAAGAGGGCGCGATAACAGTTGAATGCGTTGAGGACAGGCGGTCCAATTTCGGACGTGTGCGCGAGCCGGGACAGCGCGCGCAGCGTAACGCTACATGTCACACACGGCATCACGCCGGTGTCACACGGCAGGTGCATCCGTTCCCCCCTCTAGCTGCGCGTGCTCGCCTCGTGGAGTTTATCGCGTGGGCACACTCACCTGACCCTTACTGCGCGCTATTCTAGGGCCGTCTCCGCGATCTTTATCAAGTCAGGTTTCAGGTGGTTTGAGAAAAGCGAAGTTTCGTACGATTTTAGCGTGTAACTCGATTTTCTTGACGAGAACCGCGCGCAGGCTCGCGTGGAAAGAGTACGCCGCATGCCGGCAGTCTCGCGGACGAAAGACAGTGGACAATTTTATGATCTGAGTGACAAGACCAGCAGATGCCGATGGAGAACGCCAGTGATTGATTTGTGAGGTCGGGTGTGTCGACATGCCTCACTGAGTGCCGATACAGTCAGCTGACTTCTGCCTGGACAGTCGTTACAGGGGTGGGTGGGTGTTTGGGGGTTTAACGTCCTATTCCACCACATACGGGTGATATCAAAGACGGGGCAACGATGAAAAAGTCAGCACAAATATTTGGCCCCAGCCGGGATTCGAACTCACAACCCGAGCATAAGAAGTCCAACGCTCTACAGACTTAGTGACCTCAGAAGTGAAATGTCAAATGAAGAACTTACACTTAATTTAGTCTATTAAAACTGACTTAATTATTATTCATTAAAAATATTCAAAAAGTTAAAATACTTTTCAGAATACTTTGCGTAAAACACGAACAACTAAGGAACCGCTGTGTCTCTCTTTTGGTAATTTGGTTGTTTGAATTGGTACGAGAATAGTCAGGGCAACGACAAATTTGAAGCTGTTCTGTAGACTTTCAACTTAATCCGTTTAAAATAAGACCATTCCTCTCTGTCTCTGTCTCTCTTCAAATATCTGTTAGCCAACAAAGAACAAATAATGATAAAATATAGGTACCGTACGTTTACATATACATAGACATACTAGTTCATGCATGCGGTAATTGTGTGTGTGTGTGTGTGTGTGTGTGTGTGTGTGTGTGTGTGTGTGTGTGTGAGAGAGAGAGAGAGAGAGAGAGTGTGTGTGTGTGTGTGTGTGTGTGTGTGTGTGTGTGTGTGTGTGTGTGTGAGAGAGAGAGAGTGTGTGTGTGTGTGTGTGTGTGTGTGTGTGTGTGTGTGTGTGTGTGTGTGTGTGTGTGTGTGTGAGAGAGAGAGAGAGAGAGAGAGAGTGTGTGTGTGTGTGTGTGTGTGTGTGTGTGTGTGTGTGTGTGTGTGTGTGTGTGTGTGTGAGAGAGTGTGTGTGTGTGTGTGTGTGTGTGTGTGTGTGTGTGTGAGAGAGAGAGAGAGAGAGAGAGAGAGAGAGAGAGAGTGTGTGTGTGTGTGTGTGTGTGTGTGTGTGTGTGTGAGAGAGAGAGTGTGTGTGTGTGTGTGTGTGTGTGTGTGTGTGTGTGTGTGTGTGTGTGTGTGTGTGTGAGAGAGAGAGAGAGAGAGAGAGAGTGTGTGTGTGTGTGTGTGTGTGTGTGTGTGTGTGTGTGAGAGAGAGAGAGAGAGAGTGTGTGTGTGTGTGTGTGTGTGTGTGTGTGTGTGTGTGTGTGTGTGTGTGTGTGAGAGAGAGAGAGAGAGAGAGAGTGTGTGTGTGTGTGTGTGTGTGTGTGAAGTTTCATGTTCCAGTTTTAAGTATGTTCGATCTTTTGGAGTTTTTTGTTTATTGTTGTTTGTTTTTCAAAACGGCAAGTTTGAACTGAAAAAGGTCGCAAGACCAAAACTTCCACTGTTTTCAAATAAAGTGATTTCAGTTTCAATTTCAATCTCTCTCTCTCTCTCTCTCTCTCTCTGTTTTTCTTTATTTTCTTCTTTTCAATAGGAGGAATATATGTGTTTGTACTACATGTATCAGTGTATCTTCGTTCATTCGTTCAGTCTCTCTCTCTCGCGCGCGCGCGCACGCAGTTCTGTTACGTGTATTCAATCACAAAAGTAACCACCAATACCTAGTTATCCCCCCGGGAATCTCATTACCTCCCTTTGAAACTCCCCTCCGGTACACTATCGGTCATCACCTGATCAAAAATGGACAACACCGTCGACGTGGTGACAAACCCCCTTGTGGCGGAGAACAATCCCAAGGCAGATAACCCCCCAGGAATTATTTTTTAGGGAAGGTAACTCACCATACTGCCCACACAGGCCATACAACCCTGCCCAATGACCATTGAAATGTCATCATGGGGGAACAGCGGGTGAGGTGGCGGAGGGAAGGGGGTTGGGTGACGTGAAAGTGAGGAGGAAAGGGAGGTTACCGTGTTGGCACTAATTGTTGTGTGTTCCGTTGTGGCGGGCCAGCAAGTGGTGAAGCGTTGATGTGGTCAGCTGTCCCGCATAGCGCCTTCACACCTGTCCCGCCACACAGTGTGAAACACGGACGGCTAAACGACACAGCGGGCAGATGCAGTTCTCACTGATTCCCAAAAGTCTCTGACTCCCAGGGCTCAAAATCTTTCACCTTTCGGCGGATTTCGGCCTAAGGCTAGAATTTTTCCTCGCCTCAAAAAGTGTTTCTTCCTCTTTCTCGTTTTTTTTTTTTTTTTTTTTTCAATCCTTCCAAAAACTTGCCTCTGAATGCTCGGGTCGTGAGTTCGAATCCCGCCGGCTGCTGCCAAATATTTGTGCTGGCCTTTTTTTTTTTTTCTCGTTGCCCCGTCTTTGATATCACCCTTATGTGGTGGAAAAGGACGTTAAACTCCCAAACACCCACCCACTCCAAAAACTTGCTTCCTTCTCTGAGGGGCTTAAAATCTCATGTCACAATGCACCAAATTATTCATTGTATAAAATTATACGTATTTTTTAAAGTGTAATTATTGGAAAAAAAATCTTGGGGAGCATGCCTCCGGTAACCCCTATCATTTGGTTTAAACAGGATTATTGCAATACAGTCAAACCTGTGTAAGGCGGTCACCCAAGGGACCGGATCAAACTGACCGCCTTAGACAGGTGACCGGGTTTATCCAGGGTGGCATGTCAACAGCTAGCATGTCAGGGGATCCTCTGGGGTGACCAGGTTAGCTTATACCGGTGACCGCCTTGGCAGGTTCGACTGTACAAGTCGTTCAGGTACCAATTAATGAGCATAGACAAGCACCGCTTATGATAATGCTCGGGGGGGGGGGGGGGAGTACATATTGACAGTATTGCAATGGCAGGCTAAACTGGGCAGTAATTATGATAAAACTACAGGAGAGAGAGAGAGAGAGGTTCTATGTGTGCTCACACACACAAAAAACCTCCACTGGGCTGCGCTAGGCGTAACGTAACTAAAAACAAGGAGGCACGGCCCCGTCCTACAAAGTTGTTTCTCCAAATTTCATTTTATTTTGTCTGTTTTGTTGTTATTGTTGCCGGTTCTCCCCTCTCCAAGTTCTACCAATGACACTAGATCCTCTACGACCTCGACCGATTAGTCACGTGACTGGGGGTGGGGCCGGGTGGGGGGAGAGCGAGAGAGAGAGAGAGTGGGTGGGTGGGTGTTTGGGAGTTTAACGTCCTTTTCCACCACGTAAGGGTGATATCAAAGACGGGGCAACGAGTGAAAGGCCAGCACAAATATTTGGCCCAAGCCGGGGTTCGAACTCTCGACCCGAGCATTGAAAGTCCAACGCTCTACCATTCGGCTACCCTGGCTCCCCAGAGAGAGAGAGAGAGAGAGAGAGAGAGAGAGAGAGACGTCAGTTCCGTGAACTAAACATTTGACGTCAGCCTCAGGCAGGTCGTCATACACAGACGGAGAGATGACGTCAGTTCCGCGAACTAAACATTTTGACGTCAGCCTCTAGCACTGCGATCGTCTGAGGAAGCTTGTTTATGTCTTGTGATTTCCCTGTTGGCTTTGTGGCTTTCCCGATTGAATTATTTTTCACATGAAATCTGGAAGATCTAGAGGGCTGGTGAAATGTCGGAGGCAGTGACGATACTTGCTTATTTTGTCTGGGAACTAAGCGTTTGACGTCAGCTTCACACTGGTGGTATGACAGATGATGCTTGTGCATGTCTTGTAATTTCCCTGTTGCTTTTGTGACTTCCCTGGCTGAATTAATTTTTACATAAAATCTGGAAGATCTAGAGGGCTGGTGAAACATGGACTAGAATACCTCGTATTGTACTTATGAAATCGAAAATTTGGAACTCTTTTGATCGGTGCTTTTCGCAGAAACTTGAAAAAGTTATGTTTATCTAAAAGTTCAGTTATTCTAAATGCTAAAGCTATAATAGTGCAGTAGTTCCTGTCATATGTGCAGTTCTCACACTAGACAAAAACGCCGGGATGATAAGTAATTTGCAGTAGTCTTTTCATAGATATTTGATCTTATGTGCAAACCACCCCTACCTCGAAAATATTTTTTTTTACACAAAACCAGTCAGAGCTACAGAGCTGTAGCACGAATACAGGCAGTGTGATTGGGTGAACTTCCAAAGTCTAGAAAATGAAGGAATTTGAACAACTTTTTCGAAAAATTTCGTAACACGACCGATTTTTTAAAATCGGCGATAACTCTTCTGAAAATGCGGCAGGCTAAAAATCGTGAAAGGTAGGTCTGGAGAAGGTGATTTCCCATTTTATCTCAAAGTAAAAAGGCCTCCATCGAGGTGGTTTAGGAGATAGCCATCATTACATCCGTCCACACACACACACACACACACACACACACACAGACACACGTCTCACAACTCCCGCCAAAAAGAACGCAGCAGCATAGTGTGCACGTCAAGTGTCTATGACGCAGGTTTCGTTACGTCACTATGTGCCTGAAAGTATTATTGTGTGGAGAAACGTCACAGTCTTGTTTTGTATCACTGAAACTTGCTGCTGCGCGCAGCAAAATCTGCCCCGTCTCATAAAGTTGTTTCTCTATAGAGAAACAACTTAACAAACAAACAAACAAACAAACAAACAAACAAACAAACAAACAACAAGAACAACAAAAGCAAACAAACAAACAAAAAACTAAAAACGTGCTTCACGAGTTACAAAATCCTGAACTTTACATAATATAGTGCAGTATTTGACGTCTGCTTTGCAGATCGACGCATTCTCCTGGCTTTGTCACATCGTCACTACATCCTGGCACTTTTTCTCCTTTGGGACCATTTTGAGCCCTGATATTCACTGTAGCTAAACTGTAGCTGAACACCATAGAGAGAAACACGCAAAATGTCATGGGACACTTAGTAAAATACTGTTGACTGTTGTTTGTATTTTAGTATTGTATTTTATACTGCCTGTGAATCGTTATAGCTCAGAATGATTATTGATTGTATTTTACTATTGTATTTTATAGTATTACCTATCTTATGAGCGCTAAAACGCTTACTTTTTATCATAAAATCATGCACATGTCTAAAAAGGGTGAGCGGTGGTCTAATAGGTAGCGCGTCGGATTTAGCCGCTGCGCTGTTGAACGGCCGTCACCAAGGTCATGGCGATGAAGCGTGGGTTCCAGCCCAGGTCGAGCTTGTGATATGTGATACCGGTTTTTCCTGGCTACCGGGCTACTCATCGGGGTTTCTCTCCGGGTTATCCGGCTTTCCTCCCCCAGCAAAATTGTAAAAAAAAAAAAGAAAAAAAAAAAGGTAATGGGTGTCGCTGCACCGCGGCGACGCGCTTCCCCCGGGGGAAGCGGCCCGAATTTCCCGAAAGGGATAATAAAGTAGTATTGTGAGGTATTCTTGGCTAGGACTAGTCAGGTGTAAAAATATGTCACCGTTTAGTAAATATCTATTCTTCTTTGTATGTGTACGAAATGTTGTAAATGGTCGTATCGCGGATATGTGTGTACTGTGACCACCGACCTTCTCTCTGTTGACTTTCAGTCAGGGTACTTTGTCCTTTTTCTTCTTGACAGCCATGTTTTTCGTCACTGCTGAAATATCAGTCATCAGATTTTTATCAGAATGAAATGACTGCCTGGTTGGTGGCTCTTTTCTGTCACTGAAAATTCGGAACTAACTGTGTTTTTGTCTTGTCTGTTGTTTTCAAAGCGTGATATAAATCTGTTGGTATTCTGATCAGTAACGGCCATTACCTCAATTATTCGGTCACAATTCTGTTTTAAATAAATCAGCGATAATCAGCAGACTAAACATCAACAAAAACAAACAAACAAACAAACAAACAACAACAACAACAACAACAACAACAACAACAACAACAACAACAACACACACACACACACACACACACACACACACACACACACACACACACACACACACACACACACAAAACAACAACGAATACCAAAACAACCAACCCAGCAAAATAAACTATCAAACAAACAAACAACCATACTAATATTTTTACGCAAGTCTCGTTGCTCCGTTTTTCAAGTCATGTCGCTCTAAGGACGATGCGGGAAAAGGACGCTAACCAACTAACCAAGCAAACTCCCACAGCATGTTGTTACCGGCCCTTAGCTCAGCGTCACAAAACACTTTAGATCGACTACGCCGTGAACAACGTGTCGGGTGACTCGGATCTAGGGCCCCTAACGTCACACGGCATCTGGCAGGAAACGGTTTCAATAATCCTAACCGGACAACCATGGTTTCCACTCACAATCGCCCATAACTTCTCACCCGTCACAGAATTATCAGTCCGTGCCAATACCTGGTCCAGATTTGGTTAATTTTAACCCATCCACGCCTAACGGGTTCATGCACGCTCGTGCGTCGAGAATAGCGAGGCTTACGGGTCCGTTCCGCGTTATTCGCGCTAATCTCTAAATTAGCCTTCCAGCGACGGGGAAGGTGTCATAGCGAGGCGCTATCGCGGACGCAATGAAGTCCAGCCAGATGTAATTAACTCCCTTATTAATCAGGCCTGGGACGTCGGGACTAGAGACCCTCATCGGGTAGGGATGGACAGGGTGGGGGTCGCCCCGGGGGGTGGGACTGAACAGTCAAGTGATTAGTGTCAAGCGGCCGTTTGGAGCCAAGGATAGCGGTGAGGTGTTGCCAGCCAACTCTAAAAACCCTGCACCTCGCGTCTGCTATGATAGGGCGCACGTGCACTGCCTCCCCGAGGGGTCTCCACCAAGGGTGCGACGCGCCCAAGGGGGTGCGGGGTGGAGGCAGAATCAGGGATGAGGTTGGGGGGTAGTAGTTTATTTTGACAGTCTCAATAATCAAGCGTCTCATTTGTGATGATCGTACGCTTGACCTACAGCAAGAGCAGCATATGGTAACCGGTGGCGAGCTCTTAGTTATGCTGTTCTTGTTTACATGCCGGGCTGCACGTGCTGCACACAAATGATCATTGCTCCCAAGGGGATGGGCGTGGGGCGGTGTGTGTGTGTGTGTGTGTGTGTGTGTGAGAGAGAGAGAGAGAGAGAGAGAGAGAGAGAGTGTGTGTGTGTGTGTGTGTGTGTGTGTGTGTGTGTGTGTGTGTGTGTGTGTGTGTGTGTGTGAAGGGCAGGGCACGTTTAGTGTGTGATTATTGCTTCTTCTTTTTGTAAAGTCTAAAGTCTTAAAACATGACTATATGAGAGAGAGAGAGAGGGGGGGGGGAGGGGGCAGGCCACTAAACTACTGAAAGTCACTTATCAGTGTCTGTGCGGCCGCAATAAGATTACTCCCTGTGACAAACCGCATTTATGGGGTTTTCATTGATTTATGGGGTTTTCATTGATTGTGTGTTTGCCGTTTTCAAAAGTGTATTTTCATGTGTAGTGTTAACTAGTGTTTTAGACAGGTAGTACTGTACTGGAGTTATCCCAGTCTACCTAACGTTTTCACGTGCGGGAAAATGCCTATGCACGGCTATAGCGGTTGCTTGAGTTTTACTCTGTACTAGAGACTGTGGTAACACAAGTAGACCTGAGTTGTTGTCAGCTTACGAAGTGAGCAATTGCGACAAAGATTGTGCGCAGTCCTACTATTGACCGGTGGAGGGAACAGGTCTCTTTTTTCCCCACCCGGCTTCTTTTGTGTTCCGTATGCCATAGCGCTACAGGTATGTTTGATTTTTGAATATTGTTTGTCTATTTCAAGACCAAGTGGATTGTTTGGTAACCCTATGGGTAACTTGATGCTATTATGATGTATATCTGATTTAGTTCTGAATGTTGGACTTCTCAAATGGTTATTAAATGAGAGAATTTTTAGTAGGATGTTTTGAACTTCATTCTTGTGAGGAATCAGTTGTGAGAATATGGTTTGAGGTTGATGATGAGGATATAAGTTTGAACTATTTGATATTGTATAGGTACTTGATAACTGGAAGGTGAATTTGTTGATAATTTCTGATATCAATTCATAACTGGAACTTTCGAGATCGATGTCAGATGTTATTGTTGTTGAAATGGAACTTTGTTCAGGATCAAAGTTAGTTTATGGAGAAGAAATACTATCCGAGATAGTGGTAGTAATTACGGGTTAATATTGTACAGGAACGACGCCGGAGACCCGGTGAGCTGACCGCATTGTAATATGTCCGCCTGATCAGCGTACACGACACCATGTATGTCTACTATTGTCTGCCCCGTCGTTGTGGAGCTTGAAGCCAGCGACGTGTGTTTGTCTCCCTTGAGATCACGTGCAGCCATCCCGTCGAGCGCCGTGTCAAGGTGGAGCTCTCCCTGAGTCTGATGGGGTACACCATCCTCAGCGTATTATTTGCGAAGGTGTCTGCGGTCCAGCATTATTCAAGTCACTTCCAGAAGAAGTGCTTCCATTCACTCATTCCAGGAGAAGGTGAAAAGATTTGAATCGCCCGGAATTCCCAGAGGAATCGTCTGGACTCAAGTGTATATATTTTCTATTCAACATCAACAAGTCTTCACCCAGTCTACAGCATCGTGTCGACCAAGCTTGTTGAGTCATCTTGTTTATTTCACTTTATTCATTTCACATCTAATTGTGTATAGTTAGTGGTTTTGTCCGCGTTGTAGTACATTTTATATCCAGGCACATATCCTTTGAATAATCGATGTGCTGGTGAAATTGGAGGTTTCTGTTTTTCAGTTGTGAACGTAATTAAGTCTTAAACTACTTTATTAATTCGTGTGATTGTCTGATTGTTTTTGTGTATAAAAGGTCTCAGTCAAAAGAATAACTATTTGCTTGTGTGTATGAAAGGGAGTGGATGACGTTTGCATGCGTGCCTTTCTGAACGTCTGTGATGTGAAAGCGGAGTGAGAGTGTGAGACCGCCTTACGTTACAGTGGTGACCCCGTTTACGTCCCCTTTCATTTCAGTAAAAAAAAAAAAAAAAAATTACTCGTGTTTCGTTTAGTTGTTTAATTGTTTTTGAAAAAAAAAAAGACTCTCTCTTCTCTGCGTACTTTTTTGCGTTCATTAATTTCAGTCTGAATGTTTGTTAGTTGTTAGTTCCCGCCTCCAGGTGTGCGGGGTGGAGGCATTTTTTAAGTGTTAGGTTCGCTTCCACGAGGGCCGAGTCTATTTTCCTGCCTGTACTATCCCCTTACTCTTTGCTACCTGTCCTGTTTAGTTTTTTGGATCTCTTCCATTCTATAGCGCCTTACTCCCTTTGTGTAGATTTGTGTAGTACTGGGGCCTTTTATGTTTTAAATTGTCACAGCCAGTGATTTTTGGGTGTGTGTGTGTGTGTGTGTGCATATTTTAGAAACAGTGATTAATTATTACTTTACGTTAAATATTTTTTTGAAGTAGAAAGAAAAAAAAAACTTAGCAAAACTTAGTTACTTATATCTTGTGTGTGTGCATTGTGGCTGATTAATATTTTTATTCTCTAAGTGTAGTTTTGTATTGTGTTGTGTAAAAAGTGGATTGATTTTTTCTACTCTGCATTTGTATAGTCACTCAGTGATATTTGGTGGATTTTAATCTAGTCTACACTTGTTTTGTCACTCAGTGATACTTTGTTTGTATCCTACTTGACATTATCAGTCAGCATGTCTGACGTACAGGACGAAAGGTTTGACAAGTACTTGGCACAAGGCCAAAAGTTAGGTCATACAGGTCAGGACCTAGAGAATTATATTGAAAAATGTCTTGAGAGAGATGAGAGAGCATTGGAAAGAGAAAAGGAAAAAGAAAGACAAAAAGAATTACAAATTGAAGAGTCAAAGAGATTAGCTGAAGAAAAAAAGATGGAATTTGAGCTCAAGAAACATGAGTTGGATATTAAAGCACTAGAGATAAAGAAATCTGAGGACTCAGGTGATTTCAGTACTCAGGCTTCGAACCGTGGTGGTCATCATGGCAGTTCTAAACCATTCAACTTTCCTAAATTGCCCACATTTAAGGAAAGCATAGACTCTATTGATGCATTTCTGTACCGTTTTGAAACTCATGCAGAGGCTTTGAATTGGCCCAGGGAAAAATGGCCAGTGTTCCTTAGTGCAGTTTTGGAAGGCACAGCACTCAGTCTGTATCATGGTTTGTGTGCGTCTGGCAAAGTTGAGTACGAGGTTCTGAAACAATGCCTTCTCACCAAATTCAGTGCAGCGCCGAAGGGTTTCGTGAGAAATTCAGATCTTGTCGCCCAGAGGCTGAGGAGTCTTTCAAGTCGTACGGTACGCGAATGACTCACTTACTACAGCGGTGGATTGAATTGTCTGACACTGCTCATGATTATGATTCGTTGTTTGACATGATTTTGTGCGAGCAAATTTTGCAAAGCGTTTCCAAAGATTTGGCAGTCTTTTTGCGCGAGCGAAATTTGAAAACATCGAAACAGCTGCTTGAGCACGCCGAGAGCTACCGACTAGCTCGACCAAACAAAAACCTCGCGAGAAAAGCGGATGCGGGTCTAGCTGCGTCAGTAGCCGTCCCACCACTCAAAGATGAGAAGAAACACGGGAACAATCGGTACCGTGGTGGAAGAGGCAAGTCGCAAAATCTTCGCGGTAGTTACCAGAGTGGAAACTATAGCGGAAGCGATTCAGGTGGTTACTCTAATGACCAGAGTCAGCGGGGAGCCGCGTACACCCCTCGTAGAGGTCAAGGGCCGCGTGGTTCTCGAGGTCGTGGACAGTACCACGTGACTTACGGACAACAACAGCAACAGAACACAACTGACGGACAGATGGACGGACAAAGCACGAACGTACTGACATGTTACAAGTGTCAAGGAAAAGGACACACTAAAAGACAATGTCCGAGTACGACATTTTACCCCCCAGTAAACTCAAACGCACAGAGCGCAAATTTGTCAGTTTTGTGTTCAGCTGCTGACGTTTTGAGTAAGCTGAAACTAGAGCAGGGAAACTGTAATGGCTTTAACTGTTCAGTGCTTCGTGACACAGGAGCTACAACAGCAGGTGTGCGCAAAGAATTGGTCCAGCCACACCAATACTTAGGTCGGGATCAGTGGGTCATTTCTTTCGGAGGAAAGTCCGAATGTTTTCCTCTGGCCTTAGTTGACGTTGACACTGACTGTTACAAGGGACCACTTGAGTGTTGCGTGATTGACGATCCTGTGGTTGATCTGATCGTAGGGAATGTTCAGGGTGCGTCAGAGGTAACAGGCATTGTTGGAAATGTGCAATGTGCAGCAGTTATGACACGCTCTATTGCAAAGAAAGAGAAGTTGGCTCCAAAACCTCTCGCAGCTCCTATCCCTCAATTGTCAGTGACAAAAGATGATCTGTGCAAGTTTCAGCGCGAAGATGACTCACTGAAACCTTTGTTCGAACTCGCACGCACAGGAGAGAAGAAAACTCTAGGTGCAAATTCTTTCTTCTTTGTCATTGAAGACGGCGTGTTGAAAAGATACTTCTACAAATCTTCCAAAGATTGTAGTGGAGAGGCACTGCCACAGATAGTAGTCCCAAAGACATTGAGACAGACAGTACTGACAACATCGCATGACGGGTTGTTAGCAGGACACTGTGGGATCAGACGTACTGTAAACAAAATACAGCAGCGATTCTTTTGGCCAGGCTTATCCAGAGATGCCCAAATGTTTGTACAAACATGCGACATTTGTCAGAAGGCAGAGCATAGGAGTAGAACACCTCCCATCCCACTCGAGTTCATGCCTCGCATTCAGGAACCGTTCAAACGAGTAGCCATTGACATAGTTGGTCCGATCAATCCCCGACTGAGGAAAAACACAGATACCTGTTGACACTCATTGACGTAGCAACTAGGTTTCCGGAAGCAATCCCCCTGAGAAACATCGACACAGTCTCGGTAGTCGAAGCTCTTTTCTCGATTTTTGCACGTTTGGGAATCCCCGAAGAAATTCTGTCAGATAGAGGTTCTCAGTTCACTTCGGAGATGATGGCAGAGTTCCGTAGATTACTGTCTATCAAAGGGGTACACACTTCACCATATCATGCCCAAGCGAACGGGATGGTCGAACGTTTTCATGCAACGTTGAAAGCTATGTTGAAAAAGCTCATGGTGAAACAACCACGCCAATGGCACAGGTACATACCAGCTCTATTGTTTGCGTGCCGGGAAAGCCAAAACGAAAGTACGGGCTTCTCCCCTTTCGAGCTCTTGTTTGGCAGAAGACCTAGAGGTCCGATGGATCTGCTAGCTGACTCTATGCTAGAGAAATCGTCATCTGATGAAGAAAAGACAGTGTGTCAGCACCTAGTTGATCTTAAAACGATCATTGCAGACACGTGTCAACTCGCTCATGATGAGGTTGACAAGGCTAGGATTAAGCAGAAAGTCTATCATGACAGAAAAGCCAGAGACAGAAAGTTTGATGTCGGTGACGAAGTTCTGGTCATGTCCCCTACCGCATCTAATAAGCTTGATTTGCATTGGCACGGTCCTTTCAGAGTCACAGAACTAGTCGGTCATGACTATCGAGTTGACATCGGAAAAGGAACGAAAGTCTACCACGCGAACATGCTGAAAGCGTACAGGAACCGTGAGAAAGCGATCTCTCAAATCAGTTCGGTCGGTACAGCGATACCTTTCGATCAGATTCTAGGTCACGAATGGCAGAGCATCGCGACACCGCATACACCACGTGTACAGACAGAGTCGCCCACTCAAACAGCATGTGCTAACATCGCAGTGATACCTGACGAAACATGCGATGACGACACACTAAGTCCGACTTTGTGTCCACCTCCACATGACAAAACAGAATCGATAAACGACATTCGGTTCGATGAGACTCTGTCTCCGAAGCAAGTCTCAGAGATGAAAGCGGTCTTTCAGGATTTTCAGGAAATGTTCACTGCAGACCCAGGTGACTATAGAGGTTCAGTTGTTCATGAAATACGAACTACCACTGATGAACCAGTCCGGCAAAAACAATATCCGCTACCTTTTGCATCTAAACAAGCGATCATTGAAGAGGTTAAAAATATGTTGGCACTTGGAGTGATCGAACCGTCGACTTCACCATACTGTTCACCGATCGTGATCGTGCGAAAGCCAGATGGAACGATGCGTTTTTGTTTAGACTACAGAAATCTGAACAGTGTTACAGTTTTTGATGCGGAACCGATCCCTGATGTCGAGGAGATTTTCACGCGACTGTCGGACAAACTCTTCTTGACGAAGATTGACCTTCCAAAAGGGTACTGGCAAATTCTAGTGAAACCAGAAGATCGCCCGAAAACTGCGTTCCAGTCTCCGCTAGGTTTGTTTCAGTGGGTCAGAATGCCGTTCGGGTTGATTTCAGCACCCATGACGTTTGCGCGGATGATGAGATCAGTACTTGGAGAAGACGCGACAAATTTCTTTGACGACATTCTTGTCGGTAGTCGCTCGTGGAATCTTCATTTGGAAGATGTTCGGATTGTCCTTCAGAAACTTCAGTCAGCGGGTCTGACCGCTCGACCGACGAAAATTCATTCAGGCTTTCAGAAACTTGAATTTCTCGGACATGTCGTTGGTCGCGGTTGTCTCCAACCTACGGAGGAGAAAATGAAGAAAATCTTGGCAATTCCGACTCCCACTTCAAAGCGCCAAGTTCGGTCATTACTCGGTTTGATAGGGTACTATCGCCGGTATGTCCCCAACTTCGCCACACTCACAGCGCCAATGACAGATTTGTTAGCGGGAAAAGCTAAGAAAGCACTGAAATGGACGGATCAGTGTGAGAGTGCACTGAAAGAAATTCAGAGAATTTTGTCTTCTGAACCCGTTTTGCTGCTACCTGACTTAACTCTCCCTTTTGTCGTTCGTACGGACGCTAGTTCGACAGGAATAGGAGGAGTGCTGATGCAGGATCGTGATGAGGAATTACATCCGGTCTGTTTCGTGAGTAGGAAACTGCTATACCGCGAGAGACTAGGTACAGTACGATTGAACGCGAGTGTCTCGGCATTGTTTGGACTTTGTCTAAACTGCAAAGATACTTGTGGGGTCAGTCCTTTGTACTTCAGACAGATCATAGGCCGCTACAGTATCTGCTGAAAGGAAAGTTTCAGAATGCCAGGATCATGAGGTGGGCTTTAACTCTACAGGAATTTGTGTTCGAAATTGAAGCCATTCCAGGTACTCAGAATGTTTTCGCAGATTTGCTGTCACGTTCTGACTGTGATCAAGTCGTTCAGGGTATTCAGTAATATCCTTTCTGAGCATCGTGAGATTAGACAGAAAAAAAAAGAAACTCGGTCGTTCTTTTTTTTACCCCGAGAGGGGGGAACTGTGACAAACCGCATTTATGGGGTTTTCATTGATTTATGGGGTTTTCATTGATTGTGTGTTTGCCGTTTTCAAAAGTGTATTTTCATGTGTAGTGGTAACTAGTGTTTTAGACAGGTAGTACTGTACTGGAGTTATCCCAGTCTACCTAACGTTTTCACGTGCGGGAAAATGCCTATGCACGGCTATAGCGATTGCTTGAGTTTTACTCTGTACTAGAGACTGTGGTAACACAAGTAGACCTGAGTTGTTGTCAGCTTACGAAGTGAGCAATTGCGACAAAGATTGTGCGCAGTCCTACTATTGACCGGTGGAGGGAACAGGTCTCTTTTTTCCCCACCCGGCTTCTTTTGTGTTCCGTATGCCATAGCGCTACAGGTATGTTTGATTTTTGAATATTGTTTGTCTATTTCAAGACCAAGTGGATTGTTTGGTAACCCTATGGGTAACTTGATGCTATTATGATGTATATCTGATTTAGTTCTGAATGTTGGACTTCTCAAATGGTTATTAAATGAGAGAATTTTTGGTAGGATGTTTTGAACTTCATTCTTGTGAGGAATCAGTTGTGAGAATATGGTTTGAGGTTGATGATGAGGATATAAGTTTGAACTATTTGATATTGTATAGGTACTTGATAACTGGAAGGTGAATTTGTTGATAATTTCTGATATCAATTCATAACTGGAACTTTCGAGATCGATGTCAGATGTTATTGTTGTTGAAATGGAACTTTGTTCAGGATCAAAGTTAGTTTATGGAGAAGAAATACTATCCGAGATAGTGGTAGTAATTACGGGTTAATATTGTACAGGAACGACGCCGGAGACCCGGTGAGCTGACCGCATTGTAATATGTCCGCCTGATCAGCGTACACGACACCATGTATGTCTACTATTGTCTGCCCCGTCGTTGTGGAGCTTGAAGCCAGCGACGTGTGTTTGTCTCCCTTGAGATCACGTGCAGCCATCCCGTCGAGCGCCGTGTCAAGGTGGAGCTCTCCCTGAGTCTGATGGGGTACACCATCCTCAGCGTATTATTTGCGAAGGTGTCTGCGGTCCAGCATTATTCAAGTCACTTCCAGAAGAAGTGCTTCCATTCACTCATTCCAGGAGAAGGTGAAAAGATTTGAATCGCCCGGAATTCCCAGAGGAATCGTCTGGACTCAAGTGTATATATTTTCTATTCAACATCAACAAGTCTTCACCCAGTCTACAGCATCGTGTCGACCAAGCTTGTTGAGTCATCTTGTTTATTTCACTTTATTCATTTCACATCTAATTGTGTATAGTTAGTGGTTTTGTCCGCGTTGTAGTACATTTTATATCCAGGCACATATCCTTTGAATAATCGATGTGCTGGTGAAATTGGAGGTTTCTGTTTTTCAGTTGTGAACGTAATTAAGTCTTAAACTACTTTATTAATTCGTGTGATTGTCTGATTGTTTTTGTGTATAAAAGGTCTCAGTCAAAAGAATAACTATTTGCTTGTGTGTATGAAAGGGAGTGGATGACGTTTGCATGCGTGCCTTTCTGAACGTCTGTGATGTGAAAGCGGAGTGAGAGTGTGAGACCGCCTTACGTTACACTCCCCCCCCTGAAAGCTGTCCCGCCACGCCTCCTTTCTGTAGCAGACGACAGGCCAACACACGGTGACCAAGTCGGTCAAGTACGGCTTGACCATTCACCCGTAACAGGGGACAGTAGGTCACGATATGGCTTAGACAGCTTCAGTGTCTGTGCTCATTGAAAGAAAGCCGATGACTTATAGCAGCTATATGGCTTGTGTATTACGAAGACTGGTCTTGAGCGACTCTAGACAAGAAGATCAGTCCATATTTCAGGTTATTTTTGTGCGTGTTTTTTAATTTTATTTTATTATTGTAAATTAAATTCATCAACATCTAGTTTGGGACCTATAGCCCCCCCCCCCCCCTTCCCCGGATCGAGTGTGTGTGTGTGTGTGTGTGTGTGTGTGTGTGCGTGCGTGCGTGCGCGCGTGTGTGTCAGTGTGTGTGTGTGTGTGTGTGTGTGTGATCAGTCGGGCCATTCGCTCTGCAGAATGCTTCTAGCCCCATGACTGAAACAGACCACAACACAAGGACACTCAGTGACGCGTGTCCTCCCGAACAAGATGTCCAGTTGACAATTTGACCTCTCCAAGTCGCCACCCTCCTCCACACAAACACACTCGCCCTCCTCTTTACTCGTCACGCATGACTGGCCGCGCGTGGCAGGTGAAGGCAGACTGGGCCGGTGCTCACCGAAGCGTGACGTGGGCGGGGTTGTGGAGTGTGGCGCAATTTTCAAATGTCTAGCGAGCCGTCTGCCACATGCCGGAGTCCTGGGACGGTTTGGTGAGCAGAGGCATTGACTGATGGAAATATATATGTGTGTGTGTGTGTGTGTGTGTGTGTGTGTGTGTGTGTGTGTGTGTGTGTGTGTTGTCAGCACCCAGGAACTGAATATACGGTCTAAGACTTTCGCTGTGCTGGCCGGCTCGACTGAGGAAGGAGGAAAAAGACTCAAGGAAACAAAATTGGAAACAAAAACAGAAACAAACAAACAAACAAACAAAAAGCCCAAAACATGCCGTTCAGCGATCATAATTATGTGCCGTATGTATATTCACCCATTCACCCGTAAATGTATGTTTGTTTGAACACACACACACACACACACACACACACACACACACACACACACACACACACACACAATTTTAGAAAAGGCAAAATCCATACAAGCAAAAATACACACGCTCGCTCGCATGCACACACACACACACACACACACACACACACACACACACACACACACACACACACACACAGAGGAATTCAAGTTATTATTTAGGCCGACGGCCCATAACAATGAATCCGGTGGCACTCACAACGGCCGGTTGCGGCCCCGTACACAGCAGAAAGCAGAAAATTTCAACTTAATGCATTATTTACACAATTCAGAAACTTACAATAATTCTCAAATATCAGCATTCGCATCTGGAACTGGATATTAACACGTAAATGCATCTATAGTATATACACCATTCACTGATTCAGCCAGACCAAGACACACCAAAATCCAACACTGATATACACCTGAAAAGCGAATGTGGCCATTATACATCCATTTACCACACCGACAGTTCACACGATATCAGGATACACAGCTGAAAACTGTTTGTTTTAAGGGGATATTTCTAGCGCATTGAGTTTTTGATCTGTTGACATTGCTGGGTTTGGTAAGATCAGCTTTGCAGCTCTTCTGTGCAAAGAGTTCAGCCCCTTAAAATGAATGTCACCTGAACCATCCCACACTGTCGAGGAATAATCGATATGAGACTTAATGTGGGTGTTGTAGAACATTCTGTGAGCGTCAGTGGTAGTGATGGACTTCAACCTGGACAATAAATAGAGATTTTTGGAGACAAGTTTACAGACATTGCTGATATGATGTGCGGGGGGGGGGGGGGGGGAGAGAGAGATGATGATGATGATGACTGATGATGATGATGAGGAGGAGGCGGAGGAGGACGATGATGACGATGAAACTTTATTTATCAACGCTAAAAGTATTCGGAAAGAAATTCGTCAGTTTGCAAACTTGCCGTTTCTAACACTATAGAGGCTATTTACTAAAATGAAAAAGAGCCGGGGGGGGGGGAAGAGAGAGAGAGAGAGAGAGAGAGAGAGAGAGAGAGAGAGACACACACACACACACACACACACACACACACACACACACACACACACACACACACACACCAGTCCTGCTTCGTAAGGGAGCTAGGAAAAACTCCTAAAACTGAGAATATATATACATACTGTTGCTTTTATAAGCAAAAGGATAACTTTAATTAAAAAAAAAACAACGTAATGCAGAGAGAGAGAGAGAGAGACAGAGAGAGCACTAGCGGAAACGCCGGCGGACACTAAAAGTAATTAAGTCAAGTTCCCCTTTCGCACCTTCCCTCAGCCTCTAACCCGATTCAGCTGAAGTTCTCAGGCTCCTGACTCAAGACTGTCTATGCCTCAGGCGGCGTTTTCACAGTTACTCTACCGGGACTATATCAAGCGCAAGGCAGTGTCTCCGTTTCCACCTAACGCCTTCCTGTGACACTAACGATAATCCCATACACTAACAATAACGGTAACCGGTCACTAATGGCATTAGGACAGCCGATTGTCTCCCCTGACGTGGCCCCGCCCCCTTTCTCAGTTAACCTGCACGTGGTGACACTTTTGTTTCCAAGAGGGGATTAATTGTTTCGTTATGGGGGATTCGTGGTGTAGGGCCACACACAAATACTTCGCAGGAGTCACAGATGCAGAAGTTACTGGTTGTACGTGCAGACACAATACATGTACAAAAGAAGACCTGTAGTTAGGTGAAAGTGACGTCTGACGGCCGTGTTAATGCCATTAGCGATGAATGCGTGTCATTTTCAGTCTGTAGCGGTCCGTCACCTTCCAACGTTCCCAACGGTACAGCGGCTCAGGACCCGCGCCTAATCCGGGACGGTTTAGCCTACCGGGTACCACAACAAGTGCGATCTTTGGACACTCGATGTTTGCCCCGGGGTACGAGGAAAGAAAGAAGCTGCTGAGAGAGAGAGAGAGAGAGAGAGAGAGAGAGAAGGGGGGGGGGGGTGTCCTTATCAATAAGCGTATAACTGTCCTTCGATTTTTTTTTCCAAATGTACGTTTATTTATTTATTTGGTATTAGCGGATAATTAAATAAGAATTTTTTGTGTGTAAAATATACATACTGTTCGTTTGTTCGTTCGATCCTCTCCGTTAGAATCTTAAAGTCCGTCCACAATGAGATAACTGGGTGAATGAATTCAGATCTCGTAACTATATCAGAACAGTGTCAGTTTTCTGGCGTCTTGTTGCCTAACTACGATTTCAAAACTGGGCACGGATTCAGAATCTGCAACACAATTCATCACATGTTCTTCAGCCACCCGCTCTATAACAGCTACCCACCCTGTAACCAACCCGATACATGTAGCCACAGCATTTCAGAGGTAATGTGATTTTTTGGGGGGATGTTAGTCACAGGAGCCTACTTTCAAAGGTAATGTGATATTTTTGGGATGTTAGCCACAGTATTTCAGAGGCAATGTGATTTTTTTTCGGAATGTTAGTCACAGTATTTCAGAGGTAATGTGATTTTTTTTCGGAATGTTAGTCACAGTATTTCAGAGGTAATGTGATTTTTTTTCGGGATGTTAGTCACAGTATTTCAGAGCCCGGGTAATGTGATATTTTGGGGATGTTAGCCACAGTATTTCAGATGAAATGTGAAATTTTTTTTTCGGGATGTTAGTCACAGTACATCAGAGGTAATGTGATATCATTTTTGGGATGTTATGTGATATTTTTCGGGATGTTAGCCACAGTATTTTAGAGGTAATGTGATTTTTTGCCGGGATGTTAGTAACAGTATTTTAGATCAGTCTGTGTGATATTTTTGGGATGTTAGTTACAGTATTTCTGAGGTAATATGAAATTGTTTGTTTGTTTGTTTGTTTGTTTGTTTGGTTGGTTGGTTGGTTGTTTTTTTAGGGGGGGGGGGGGTCTTGGGTGTGGGGTCCAGTCGGTGGGGGAGGAATTAATTAAAACGAAGTTTTGAGGTTTTGAAAGCAGGTATTAGATACAACATATATTCACGTACATAATCATAAGACGCACATGTGTGTGTGTGTGTGTGTGTGTGTGTGTGTGTGTGTGTGTGTGTGTGTGTGTGTGTGTGTGTGTGTGTGTGTGTGTGTGTGTGAGCGCGCGCGCGTGTGAGCCTCGGGGGGAGAGAGAGAGAGAGAGACAGACAGACAGAGAGAGAGAGAAACACTGCACCCATTGCTGTATCAAGAAGGTGACATTGTTTTTGTAATCTTAGTTTGTAAGATTCACCCCCCCCCCCCACCCCTCAAAGCGGCACCTCCCATCATAGTTCTAGTCTTCCCATTCAAGTGTCATCCAGATCTTCAGCACTAAAGACAAAAACTTTCTGAGTGGATTTACTCAAACTGACTACACGATCTCACACATCTCACAAAAAACAGTGCAGGTTCCCATGTCGTCGCGACACTGCACCTGAAGGAAGGGACAGCGCCTGTTGGCCAAACCTCTAGCGTCTGGCAAAGTGTCCCTGACAATAGGTAAGAAAAACCTTTTCAGATGTCAGACATCTCGCCTGTGAAGAGAAACACTGGCGACACAGGTGTACCACATGCGAGACCAACGTTAACGAACCGAAACAAACACGCACACGCCTGCATGGACTCGGCTGGAGAAATGTTGCACATGTACGATTTTTTTGTTTGTTTGTGGTCGCATATTGTTGGTAGAAATGTATTAGTTCTCAAGTGCTGCAAAGTTGTTTTTTTTTTTTTTTTTTTTTGGGGGGGGGGGGTTGTTGTTTGTTTGTTGTTGTTGGTGGGGTTTTTTGTTTTTGTTTGTTTGTTTTGTTTTGTTTTTCGAGGGGTGGGGGTGGGGGGCGTGATCAGTTTGTTGAGTTAAATTTTATTTTGTAAAATCACAACTGATTATTCTAGTAAAACAAAAATTACGTACAAAATCAAGTTGTTCATGCAGTTCTAAATGTTCCTGATTCTCCAATGAAATGCATAAATGAATGAAAAGCAGACATTAACAGCTGTCTGTGGGACAATGAACAAGACAAAATAAAACGGAAAACTGCGCAAAGGGAGGGTTGAATAGTATGTAAGATTTTGGGAGATCGTTAAAGTTGTCTTGGTTATCAAAACTTTGGATTAGCAGGGAAAATTAGAGAAATATTATGTTGTGACTGTGTCCAAAACGTCTTGTTCTTCCCGGCCGCACGATTAAGCCCATGCTTAGCGAACAAGTTAGTCGGGTGCTTTGAAAATCCATTATGAAAAGATGTAGTGGTGTATTGAAATGGGATGCTGAAGTCAATAGCAACCAAGTAAGTTAGGGGTTGCGCACCAGTGGCAAAAAAATAAATTAATAATAATAATAATATTTTTTTCTGCATGGAATTCAGTTTGGCTTAGTGGGAGTGTTGCACTTTGATTATACTCGTGTTTGCTGCAGCAAGAGTCGCCAAGGAACGGTTGATCTCGCCTGATGTTTTGCGAGTTTAACCCCCCCCCCCCCCCCCCTATTTTTGTTTTGTTTTTTTTTTGTGTTTTTTGTTTTTGTTTTGGTTGGTGTGTTAGCTGGGTCCGAGTCTGCAGATCTAGCAACCATAATGGAAGGGATGCCACAAACCCAGGACTGCCCCCTTCTCCCCCCCCCCCTCACCCCCCACCCCCCACCGTCTCAAGAAAGGAACACACCACACTGCTCTAATAGCAAACTGAGTAGTTTTTACAGGCAAATCCTCTGTTCTCAGAAGGCGCAGACAACATTGCATTCCGGCTTCCGGCCGACATCAAAGTACCGGGTAAATTCCGACTGACGTCACTAACTGAATCAAGCGTAATTGTGAATAGGCACAATTCTCTAATTAAAAGGCAGAAGTTTCGCGGTTTGCGAAATCTCTGCGGGAATCCGACACTCCCTCGATAGAAAAAAAACTGACACTCGCGCGTGCTGAAGTTCTCGGCAGGAAACTGGCGCGGACAGGCAAATACAATCAGTCAATCAAAGTAGCCTGCTTGGCTCCCTACTGTGTTCGGTCTCGCGCGTGGCAAACCGTATGTGTCGCGTTTCCGGTGTCTCTTTTTCTTCTCTTTTTTCCCACGACTGTCTGTCTCTTCCCAAAAAATGTTCCTTTTACTTGTGTAATGCTTCATATTGGTTTCATCAGTTTATTCACGTACATGTCGCCGTTAAACAGTAATAGCATTACAACAGAACACAACAAGTTAAAACTTACAGGCGTGCTCGTCTGAGCCAAGTTGCATACTGACAAGCATGGCGGCTCGGAGAAATTGCCGTGAAAATTTAAAGGAGATGAATAGTCGCAGGACAAAGGGAACAGGAAGAAGAGAAGAAGGGAAAAGAGAACATATAAAGCTTTGCTATCGTGCTTCACCGATGATATTCACGTCGTAGAAACTATTGATACGACAAATGTCAAAGTATGTAGGACATTTGTCCTTAATATTTCCCACTGTGGCGTAGAAACAGGACCGGCGTTATTATGTTCACCTTATTCAGAAAGTAATTTGACATTTCGAAAACAAACTACTGACCGGTCTATTGCATTCTAGTACAGTTTGTTATGTTCTCTTCTCTTTTCTTCTTTTCTTTCTGTCCCCTTTTTCCTACAACTTTTTAAGGGGAGCCGGGGTGGTCGAATGGTAGAGCGTTGGACTTCTAATATTCGGGTCGTGAGTTCGATCCCGGCTGGGACCAAATATTTGTGCTGGCTTTTTCATCGTTGCCCCGTCTTTGATATCACCCTATGTGGTGGAAAAGGACGTTAAACCCCCAAACACCCACCCACCCACCCTACAACTTTTTAATCTCATTCAGTTTTTTCACGGCAATTTCTCCGCCACGAATGCAGTTTAGCTCAAACCGACGAGCACGCTGATAAGTTTTGACTTGGGCTCTGTTGTGTTACTGTCTGACGGCCACTGTGATCTGTAAATTTGTATCTGTACGGGAATCAGCAATACTGATGTTTAAACCAACCGGTCTCTGACTATAGTACAGTTTGTTATGTTCTCTTCTCCTGTCTTATTTCTGTCCCCTTTTTTCCTACAACTCTTTTTTTTATCTCAGTTAAATTTTCACGGCAATTTCTCCCCCATGCATGTATGTAGCTTGGCTCAGACGAGCACACATATAAGCTTTTGCTTGTTGCGCTCTGTTACAATGCTGTCACTGTTTGACGGCGATCTTTGCATGAATAAAATGTTTACACCAACCGGACTGTGACCGATGTGCGACCGGCTGACGCAGATATGACGTTCTGTTTGTGTCTAATCAGTATAGTCACGTCTCAGCCATGTTCAAAATGTTGTTCATATCAGCACCTTCATAGGTTCTCATTTGTTGTGTGTAGTGGTGGCTGTGTCTGAATTCACCACTAAGAACAAAAAGTTTAAACCAGCTGACCGGCCGACCGTTCGCCAGTGTCCAGCAAACACTTGTCCAGCAGCAACTCCACACATCAGTCAGTATTTTTTTTTCTCCCAGACAGTAAACGTGTGTGAGACACAGGTAATGATTTTGTCGAAAGGCAACATACAGACTGAGTTATAATTCAGTCTACATCAAATAAAAAAAGTGAGCATGGGAGGACGGACAGTCATCTTTGTGATTTTTTTTAAACAGTTCCTCGTCAGTCAGACTGTGCTTGTAACTAAAACCAATACGGTAATCAGTTTTCTTGGTGTTTGAGTAAAAGGGAAACTATCACAACAAACCACCAGCCAAACAAACAAACGCTCTACCAGTCTGTTGAAAATCATTGAACTTAGGTTTTCATACCAACAGTGAATTATAAAATTTGATTTTGTGTTACACCCCCTCCCCCCTCCTGTCCCTTGACCCTCCCCCAGCCTTCAATCACCCACAACTAATTTGCATACTCATTTCGAATGAGAGCCAGCATTCCGACACTGAGTAGAAGCGTGGCTATCCTCTCAGCACACATATCTCCACAGAAGGCGCTGGCCACGTGAGAGCGTTGAAACGAAACAGCTGTTCAGTTCGCGTGCCTGAACATCCGCGCCTCGCCTTCTGATTGGCTGAGACTAGCGGCACGCAGCGTGTCAACGGCCAGGTCACACGCGCCCCCGGGAACAGCGGAGGCTATTTAGGGCGTAGGGGAACGTGTGGCTGCTTCAGTCAACAGCCGACTTTCGCGCAGAAGTGTTGTCAGTGGATGTTTCTGGTGGATACGATACCTCACGACAACATGTACACAGTTTCGGACGGACACAGCCCTGGCAGCCCCCCTCACGGTTCAGATTCCGACAGTGGAGACAGAATCCTGCGTCGACTTTCCAAAGACAGCGAAGCCATGTTGCAGCGACGCAGCGCGCGAAGGGTGAGTTGGGGTTTTTGTTCTCTAGGTAACGGGGTAGCCAGCTGGTGTCGTCTGCTCACTCGCGCCACGGCCGGGCCTACTTTCGTTATGGCCGAAACTGACTTTGTCATTGTTTGATTCTCGTCAGTTTACCGAGTCAGTGTTATTTCAGTCCCGACTGAACTACATATACTCACATGACAGTCCGTTCAGGTTATTTCTCTTCGAAATTCAAGCCCGAGATTTATCAGGTTATGGCTGTTATGGCTGATCGGTAGCATCAAAGAGCGGCCGCTGAAGGGAGGGTGTAAGGTGGGACAAAGGAATTTTGAATTTGGCGCAGGTGGCAAGGGGAGGGGGCTAGCGATGCTGCGAGTGGATGGTTGGCAGAGGGCTCACACGGTCGGTGCTCGCTTGTGAATGGAGTTCAGTTCGCCAGTCCGACTAACACCTGTTCTTGGCTTTACTCTGGCGGAGAATTCAAATTGGTGCTTAGGCCGGAACCCGGCTAAGATGTTAAGATGATGTCGATGATTTTGATGTCCGAAAGACTGACTGTGGGTAACGGTTCTTGTTGTTTTGTTTTGGGTTTCTTTCAGGGTTTTTTTTTTTTTGTCAGTTGTTGTTTTGTTTTGGTCCCCCCCCCACCTTTTTTCAGTAGTAACTGCCGGAAAACGGTACAAAAACGAAAAATCAGTACTGAGATGGTTAAAGTTGTATTTTATAGAGAATTAAGTTTCTACACAAATTTGTTGTGTACCCTTGCCGGGTTTAAACAGATTTATTTGCATTGGAGGAAGTACAGAAAAACAGTTCGAGCATAAACAAGACGTACTTATGACATGCTCAATAAAAATTTCAATGGCAACCTTTACAACGGCGCCGGTTCACGAATTAATAGAGAAGAGAGAGAGAGAGGGTGGGGGGGGGGATGTTTCAGTTGGTCAGTGAGCATATACTCAAGTTATCAACGGCGGCCACTGAGCTGCTACAGTCGATCTTAGTATGTGTTTATTTGCCGAAAAACGTGCCGAAAGTGTGATGAACTCTAGAACAATGTGAAAAATATGTACGTTAACTGACTTTGGAAGGTCAGCTCTGTCATGGAGAAGTAGATGTGTATGTTTATCAGTACTGACGGGAAAGTTTGTTGATTGTTGCGTTGCGAGCATCTGTATACTTGGGACATTCTCTTGATTCTCTTGAGATGGACCTGATGTAGGAAACGCTCATAACAACGATAGCACTCAGTGACAGTTCATATGACGTCGGCGTCTGATTTACAGTAGGAGACTGTGGCCCTATTAACGTGACCCTGAAGGCCGTAAAGCACATAATTATGTATAGATGCATGGGAGACGATCAGTTTTACTGACAAATTTCCTGTAGAACATCTTTCCTTTCCTTCTGATACACAAGACTCGTTTTGTGTTTGTTTCATTGGATTTTTTTTTTAATGTACAGTTACAATTTAGTGCTGTCTGGTGTTGTTTGTTCACCTTACTTTAAAGATACATGGATGAGATTTCAGTGTTTGAAATTGCCCCCTCCCCCCCCCCCCCCCAAAAAGCGATTATTTTTGTATCTTTTATGTGTCTGCCCATATCTCTCCCCCCCCACCCCCACCCCCAGCTCTCCTTCACCTTTTGATTCTTCGCATCTCGCTGATTATCGATAAAGGGCGTTTGATCTTCAGCTGCAACATACTCATGAAATTGTTTATTTTGTATTTCAGGGCCGAAAACAAGACGCTGAGAGGAAGCGCAGAGAGCGACTCAACACGAGTATGATCGCCCTCAAACAGCTCGTCTGCAAGGAAACACACACCGAGGTAAGCAAACGAAACTCACAATCTTTCCATGCCAGACCACGTGATTTGTCATGTTCGTTGTAATTTTGTTTTAGTTCCATTAATTTTTCCAACAGCTGTTTGTCTGAAATAGTGTATCGAAGTAGTTTCCTCTTTGCCAACCTGTGAGCCTGATCTCTTGCAATTATCCTATTTTTTATTATTTATAGTAGAAATGTTTTTGCAATTTCCGACTTGAAAATGTTGAAACATATCGACAGTGACGCACTTTATTCTGTTACTTGGCAGAGTGAAGAAACTATTCTAACCATTCACATAAGCCTCAGTGTATTGGTGTTCAAAATGTATGTTAAAAAGCGTACTGTGCACAGTGTTGTAGAATGCCCCGTGTTGGGGATGCTGGGCATAACTAAGTTAAGCAAGCAGCCTCCGACTCAGTTTCTCCGTCAGCGTGACAGCAGGTGGATTTAAGATGTCACCTGTCTAAGGCGGCCGCTTTTTCCAGCGTAGTTTCAGACAGGTTCGGCTGTAAAAAAAAAATAATTAAAAAAAATAACAGACATCAGTGACTAATTGCCCTTTGTCTCCGCCCTCCAGGATGCCAGCAACACAGACGACTCTAAGCTGGAGAAAGCCCAAATCCTGGAGGCGACAGTGGAGTACGTTCGCCAGAAACAGCAGGAGGAGGAGCAGCAGCCTCGCCCCACACAGCTCTACACCATGGGCTTCAACACGGCCGCCCAGCTCACTCTGGAATTCCTCAGCGAGTGCGACCAGGAGCTGTCCCAGAAACTCCACTCCGGCCTCCGCGACTACCTCAGTCGGAAAGCCAAGGAGCTTCAGGAGAGCGGGCCTGAAGGAGAGAAACGCCAGGCGAAGGACGCACCTGGAAAGTGCCGGTCCCCGATTCTGCGCCACTGTCGGGAGGCGCGACACAAGCCGACTCAAGCTTCTGGAAGAGGAGAGAGGCAGAGAGAGGAGCCCCTTGCGCAGACCCCCTCACCCAGCCCCTCCCCCCGGCTGGAGCCTCTCAGGTCTGTCTCCTCCAACCGTCAGTGTTTCGCCTCCCTGCCCGGCACTCCGACCATGGTCTGGGGGTCCGGCATGTACCCGTCTGTCGCCATCAACTCTTCCGTGATGTACCCGTCCCCCAGCAGCTCCCCTCTACCCCGGTATCTGACGCCCGAGGGGTTGACCCCCACCCTGGGGACCCCCATCGCGTCCACCACACTGGGACCTCAAGGCTGGCCGCGCTCGGCTGGTGACGGTCTCCACGCCTCAGTTGCCGCTCCGTACTGTCGCCTGAACACGTCACACAACGACAGCGGCTACTTCTCTCCCTCCATCGCCGCCACCTCGCCTTACTCCATCATCAACGGGCGAGGCTACCTTCACAACGGTCGTGTTCTAGCTGCTCTGCCGACAGCCGGGGTTTTGAACCTCAGTAACAGCGGCCACACAGCCGGCACCCCGTCCACCACACCCCTGTCAGCGAGGGTACAGTCGCAGAGCGGACAGTGCCTCCCAGTTCCAGACAGTGGTAGTCATGGTGCTGCTGCTGCTGTTCCCTTCAGAGCACGCGCCGACAGCAGCACGCACAGTCCTGTGGCCTCACTGACAGGGTCACGTGTTGAGGTGACGTCGCCGCCGGGTGTTCGTAACGAGGGCAGTAGAGGCAGCGAGGGCCCCGACCAACCCATGTCACCTGAAGATAGAGAAATCGCCAGCATCCTGACCGGTGCCGAAAAGCCCTCCATCCGGCATTCCCTTTCCAACTCCCCCGCCCCATCCTCTCCCGCCCCCTCCTCCCATCATTCCCCCGCCCCCGCCCCCGCCCCCGTGGCCGTGGCCAGACACCCAGCAGCGCCACGTGTTGCGGCTCCCGCGGGAGTTGAACCCAAGACCACGTGGCGACCGTGGTAGAAGGGAGAAAAGCAAACAAACAAACAAACAAACTTTGTGAACATTGACACACAAACGATGGAAATGGTGCTCCGTGAACCGCGTTCCAAGATTCCAAGTTGCTGGAGGGAACAGACACATTTCAGAACTTCTGCAACTCACAGTCCCGGAAAAAAGCGTTCACTTTGAACACAGACGTTGGCAGTAAACCGTGCGTGCCTCTGTATAACAGTTAATGGACTTTTTGTCATCAAGTTGTTTGTACCTGGTGACTGATGGACGATGGGCCAAACCGTGTTCCACACACGGCAGACTCGTTTTCCATGCACAAATAGGGCAAAATGAACTGATTTGAAATGGCAGCTTCGCCTAGACACAATTTGCTAACTTATACTTGAATCTCAGAAGACGACGATGTTACTTGAATTGATTTAGTTCATTTTCCTCTTACGTTTGTTTGTTTGTTCTTTTTGTGTTTTTTTTTTTTTTTTTGGGGGGGGGGGGGGGGAGTTTTTGTTGTTTTTGGGGGGGTTGCTTCTTCAGTTTTTTTTT
>JACVVK020000365.1:525000-597500 GCA_018292915.2 Batillaria attramentaria
TCAATACAGGTTACGCCCCACACTTAACTTCTTGGAACAATTACGTTAAACACAGAAGAGGTGTTTGGCTCCTTGTCAAATTTTATGTGCCGCAGAGTAACGACAGGGTAATTTGGGACTGTTTGTCGGTTTTGTAAATTCATAATGAATTCCATACCTGTGTACTGACGGAAAACAGCGAAAACGAGGCTGGCACGTGGACTTTTTGTATTCATGCGCAGCTAAAACAAGAGGCTAGCAGACGACCGAGACGTGAGTTCGTGGGATGTTCATGTCTGCAATGCAAATAAATCAAACACTGGAAATTTTTTGTGTTTATAAAGTATTACCCTCTCCATGAGCATTTTGGTGGTGCATGTTAGCGATTGTTTTGGTCAATTCTGATGAACTTCCAGGTGTCATGTGCAGCCAAGAAATTGCAGTATAATGTTATCCATGGATGTCCGGAACTGCAGTTAAGGTGTCGGTTTACAATCCAAGGGAAGCAACCACTTCTTTATGCAGTTCGCCTCAGTAACCCGATTATTGCCCTTACACCACACCATGCACAGTAAACAAATGCAGATGCATTTCACGTGAAATACATGAATATGAATTTGAATTACAACTAGGCGTAATTGTTAGCAATGCCGGCACAATGTCAACAGTATACTAGGCTTTAATCTTTTCAAAAACGGACTGCAACGCGAGGTGAGCGAGGGGCCGGCTCAACTGAGCCTTCGGTTTGGAGATGAGGGTGGAGGGATGGGGCGTGGTGGTGGCAGTGGCAGTGGCGGTGGTGTGCTTAGGGTGAGGGAGGGATGGGGAGGGGGGAAGGGGGCGGAAGTAGTAACGGGTAGATACAGGACAACCAACATGACATTGGAGGACTGCGCGGCGGCGCGATATGTGTATAGTATATTAATGATCTCTTGTTCTAGAAAACGAAGCGCCGGGCAGCGGCGACATTTTGATATACGTCAGTATGAGGTCAGCCAGTCCAGAATTTTATGAATAAACACGCGTACCCTTTTATTTCTACGCATTCAAAGCGCTTGACAACCTCTACACACGTTCATCCCCTCAATCCGCCCGTCCGATAGCGTCCTCTCAGTTGACGTAACCTTTAACTTGAAGGGGTTAATGATACTATTTTTATGCTCAGAGGTCGTTCTGAGCTGTTTTCGTGTTATCTGTCATCACACCGCTTAGATACTTGCACCGTGACAACATCTGAACTACTGGCACTGAGCCAACAGAAGCGTACTCGACGACGCGGCGACCTCACTGAGCCGCGCTCCAGTGGTGTAGCAAGTTAACAACAGTCGCAGAATTAGAATGTTCGACCGCTCGCGCACGGTGTAAACAACATTGTATCGCACTAAGAGCTGTACTAATCATCAAGATAGAGTATTTCGAACGTACAGGCGCAATTACCAGCAGAACTGTTCCAAAACGTAAGCTGCCTCGGTAAGGCTGGAATTAGCCCGTTTAAACGCTGCTTGTGTACGTCCGCCACGAACACGGGAAACCCGGGTCAGGGTTACCCATGCGTGTTCGGGGACTCCACATCCTGGATAAGAGGGGGTCACCAGGACTAGGGAAACCCATGCCCGAGGTTTGCTGATTTTCTGTTGTATTATCATACGAGACCGGGCGCCACGATAAACCATTCATCCATTTCAGCTGTGAAAAGTTCACAGGACGACAGGAGGTGTTTGCGGCTTTAACGTTCTTTTCCCACCAAATCTGGGTGATATCAAATATCAAAGACGCAGCAACGAGAGAAACGCCGGCACAAATATCTAGCCCCAGCCGGGAATTGAACTCACGACCCAAGAAGATTTGCCAAGAAGATTTTTATTACCGGCTCTGAGCCCAAGGGGCTTTTAAAGCCACGATACAGTCACAATTATATCACCGCGGGCGGCTGTGTCAATATGTACATTATATCATAATCAAAATCGCCCTCACTACACATTTCTCGCACACGTACACAAACATTAAGAACATCAACATTACTGGTACGGTGCATAGTGCAGCAACTGGAAAATATGCCCAAGTTACGAGCAACGCAGACATGCTACAAACAGTATTAAATTTTACAATATGAGTTGACTGACATGAGCGAAGAAAGTCACAAATCAAAATAATGAGAATATGACTGCTATTACTGCTATAAAGCGTGACAGTTTCAGTAGTTGTACTTTGTTCTTTTTATTCATCAAAGTGTGCATTTTCATGACATTAGGGTGGGAGTGGTAATATTTTGGTAGCAAGTTTATACGGCTTTCGTTTATTAGCGGGTGTGGACAACTGAATAAATAGTGAAACTCGTCCCCTATCTCATTTTTCTTCACAGAGTGAACATACTCTTTCATTTCTTGGTATCCCGAACACTGAAAGTCCAACGCTCTACCCTTCGACTGTCCCGGCTGCCCGGTGAGGGTGGGGCTGGTAACGGATCCATACAGGGAAAACCAGCAAGAACGTTGATGGACAACATCGTCTGATATGTGCATAGTAAACCAGTGATCTTTTGTTCTGAAGAGAGAGAGAGAGAGAGAGAGAGAGAGAGAGGGTGGGTGGGTGGGTGTGTGGGTTTTTGGGGGTTTAACGTCCTTTTCCACCACATAAGGTGATATCAAAGACGGGGCAACGATGAAAAAGCCAGCACAAATATTTGGCCCCAGCCGGGATCGAACTCACGACCCGAGCATTAGAAGTCCAACGCTCTACCATTCGACCACCCCGGCTCCCCCGAGACAGAGAGAGAGAGAGAGAGAGATACGCCAGTATCAGGCCATACTGTCCAGAATTTCATGAATAAAACACGTGTTCCCGTTGATTTCACTGACAACGAAAAGGCTTGTTGACCTTTAAACTTTACACCCTCTCACCCTCCTCCACCCGTAAACGGCCCCCCCTCTCAACTGCCATAACTATCTATCCCGTACAAGCAAATCAATGTCGTTAAAATAATAACAGAAAAGAGAGAGTGTATCGGTCGGTGATCTAGTGGTTAAGAGACTTGTCACCAATGCGAGAGGTCAGGTTCGAGTCTCACTCGGGGCAAAGCATTTTTTCCTTCTCGTATGTGGCACCGATCATTCGGGCCGATCGTCGAGGGTTCTCTCCGGGTACTCCGGCTTCCTCCCCCCGTCGCTTTGGAAATGACCAGCCCACAAAATGTGAAAAACAAATGCAATTCTAAATTCCGAAACTTAAATAGCTGAGCTGACCCTTCGCACCAGGTGATTGTAATGTGTTTATGTCCAGTGTGTGAGAGAATGCGTGTGAATCACGTGAGCGTGCGTGTTGGGTTCAGTTCGCGGCGCTTTGAGCCGATTCATGAAAACGGGTAAAGCGCCTATACAATTATTATTATTATTATTATCATCACCATCGTACGGGGATCCGGGGTGGCCGAATGGTAGAGCGTTGGACTCTCGATGCTCGGGTCGCGAGTTCGAATCCCGCCGGCTGGGGCCAAGTATTTGTGCTGGCCTTTTCGCGTTGCCCCGTCTTTGATATCACCCTTATGTGGTGGAAAAGGACGTTAAACTCCCAAACACCCACTCACTTTCACCATCGTACGTCATACAACAACGAGGGAGGCACATGCAGTTTGATATGGCTGAAACGTGGAAAGAATGTATGTCCATTGTAACTGACGTCATTTGAGGAAAACGACCATTACGTCAATCTCTTTCATCTTGAAATCGCCCCTTACCCCATAAAGTGACACGCTGTGTTTTGCCAATACGCGGCAGAGTAAAGGGGCGGGGCTTAGGCCTCGGTGCTTGCCTTCTTTTTCTTCTTCTTCTGCGTTCCCTAGGTGCTTGCCGAGTGGAGTGGTCCAGTGTGCCGGATGACTATACGAAGCGGGTGGGTGGGTGGGTGTTTGGGGGTTTCAACGTCCTTTTCCACCACATAAGGGTGATATCAAAGACGGGGCAACGAGAAAAAAGGCCAGCACAAATATTTGGCCCCAGCCGGCGGGATTCGAACTCACGACCCGAGCATCGCGAGTCCAACGCTCTACCATTCGGCCACCCCGGCTCCCCTGACAATACGAAGCACCGTGATCATTGTGGTGTATCATTTGTTTGTTATCTATTATTTATTGGTTATTTAATGATGTTATGATGTATCTGCTGTTGGATATATACAACGTTGTTTGTTTTTGAATAACTATCTTGTTTACCAACAAATCAACACATTTTTGGCTGGGCAAATAGCCGCATATCTTATGAACAAAGTCATGAAATTTCGTGGATGTGCATTGAAAATTGACAGAGTTGTGTAACTTTGAATGAAGGTGTGGGTGTTTTTTTACCCACGGCGTACGGCGAAGGTAAAAGCTAGCAGACCACACACACACACACACACACACACACACACACACACACACACACACACACACACACACACACACACACACACACACACACACACGATGATGCATTACTTTCATGAATAAAACAAACATACAAGTTGGCATTTCTCTGTCTCTGACGGGGGGACCGGGGTGGTCGAATGGTAGAGCGTTGGATTTCTAATGCTCGGGTCGTGTGCTCGATCCCGGCTGTGGCCAAATATTTGTGCTGGCTTTTTCATCGTTGCCCCGTCTTTGATATCACCGTTTGTGGTGGAAAAAGACGTTAAACCCCCAAACACCCACTCACCCACCCTCTGTCTCTGATGAAAGTATTTGTCCGGTTTCTTTCCGCACTCCCCGTCAAATTGACCCTTCTACGATAACACGACGCGGGCGCCCCCTGTTGTCTGTCTCCATACCACGAATTGTGAGTTGTGCTTTACCAGGGTCAATGTGTTCTTCATGAATATCGTCCGCACCATTGGCTGGCAGTTCGTAAAACAATACAGGGGAGATCCACAGAAATACACTCATCGGCAAATAAAACTGGGAAGTGCGTGTGATGGCGAGCGTGCGATTTCGCGCTTGGTTGTCTTATTTGCATAGTTTTCGTTATTACCATCATCATTTACTTCACATTTGTTTACTCACGTGCAATGTGTGAATGCTGTTTCCATATATATTTATTTGTAGTCACTGCAACTAAATAATTATCCCATTTTAGAGTCAGCGAAGTGCTACTGACCTTGCTTTGTTGACCATAGTTCCAGTGTGAAATACGAAATATTTTCTGACAAGGAAGAACTTAGTTGTGGGTCGTATGGCAGTGACTTGATCACTGTGCTTTGAGACAGTCACCAAGGTACAAGCAGAGCCCCCCCCCCCTCCCCCCGCCCACTTCCCTCCACACACACACACACACACACACACACACACACACACACACACACACACACACACACACGTGTATTTACAAGAAGTCAGTTATGTTTGGGAACACGTAGTTTTACTACGCTTGCACCAGTCAAGGTACAAGCAGCCCCCCCAAAAAAAAACAAACAAACAAACAAACACAACAACAACAACAACAACAACAACAACAACAACAACAACAACAACAACCCCCCCAAACCCCCCCCCAAAACAACAACAACAACAATTACAACACCCCCCCCCCCAAAAAAAAAACAAAACAACAACAACAACAACAAAAAAAAAAAACAAGGAGGAACGGCCCCGTCCTACAAAGTTGTTTCTCCAAACTTCATTTTATTTTGTCTGTTTTGTTGTTATTGTTGCCGGTTCTCCCCTCTCCAAGTTCTACCGATGACACTAGATCCTCTACGACCTCGACCGATTAGCCACGTGACTGGGGGTGGGGTCGGGTGTGGGAAGAAGGGAGAGAGAGAGGCAGAGAGAGAGGGTGGGTATGTGGGTGTTTAGGAGTTTAACGTCCTTTTCCCCCACATAAAGGTGATATCAAAGACGGGGCAACGAGAAAAAGGCCAGCACAAATATTTGGCCCCAGCGGCCAGGATTCGAACTCTCGGCCCAAGCATTGAAAGTCCAACGCTCTACCATTCGGCCACCCAGAGAGAGAGAGAGAGAGAGAGAGAGAGAGAGAGAGAGAGGTCAGTTCCGTGAACTAAGCATTTGACGTCAGCCTCAGGCAGGTCGTCATACAGAGAGAGAGAGAGAGAGAGAGAGAGAGAGAGATGACGTCAATTCCGTGAACTAAACTTTTGACGTCAGCCTCTAGCACTGAGATCGTCTGAGGATGCTTGTTCATGTCTTGTGATTTCCCTGTTGGCTTTGTGACTTCTCCGACTGAATTATTTTTCACATGAAACCTGGAAGATCTAGAGGGCTGATGAAATGTCGGAAGCAGTGACGATACTTGCAGATTTTGTCTGTGAACCAAACATTTAACGTCAGCCTCACGCTGCTCGTGTGACAGATGATACTTCTACATATCTTGTGATTTCCTTGTTGCTTTTGTGACTTCCGTGACTGAATTAATTTTGACATAAAATCTGGAAGATCTGGAGAGCTGATGAAACGTGGACTTCAGTGCCTTGGATTGTACTTACGAAATTGCAAAATTGGAACTTTTTTGACCGGCGCTTCTCGCAGAAACGTGAAAAAATGTGTTTATCTAAAAGCCCTGTTATTCTTAATACTAAAGCTATAATAGTGCAGTAGTTCATGTCATATGTGCAGTTGGCA
Source organism: Batillaria attramentaria (assembly GCA_018292915.2). Classification (NCBI taxonomy): domain Eukaryota; kingdom Metazoa; phylum Mollusca; class Gastropoda; family Batillariidae; genus Batillaria; species Batillaria attramentaria. The sequence continues at coordinate 531,587 of JACVVK020000365.1, forward strand.
CAAGTGACAAAAATACCGGAATGATGAGTAATTTGAAGGAGTCTTTTCATAGATATTTGGCCTTATATGCAAACCACCCCTACCTCGGAAATATTTTTTTTACACAAAACCTGTCAGAGCTACAGAGCTGTGCTACGAAAACAGGCAGTATAATTGGATGATCTTCCCAATTTCAGAAAATGAAGTCATTTGAACATTTTTTTCGAAAAAATTCGTAACATGACCGATTTTTTAAAATCGGCGATAACTCTTCTGAAAATGCGGCAGGCTAAAAATCGTGAAAGGTAGCTCTGGAGAAGGTGAATTCCCATTTTATCTCAAAGTAAAAAGGCCTCCAGGGAGGTGGTTTAGGAGATAGCCATCATTACATCCGTCCACACACACACACACACGTCTCACAACTCCCGACAAAAACAACGCAGCAGCATAGTGTGCACGTCAAGTGTCTATGACGCAGATTTCGTTACGTCACTGTGTGCGCGAAAGTATGTATTGTGTGGAGAAACGTCACAGTCTTGTTTTGTATCACTGAAACTTGCTGCTGCGCGTAGCAAAATCTGCCCCGTCTCATAAAGTTGTTTCTCTATAGAGAAACAACTTAAAAACCCAACAACAACAAACAAACAAACAAAAAACCCCAAAAACCACGACCAAAAAACCCCACCAACAATCCCCCCCCCAAAAACACACACACACACACACACACACACACACACACACACACACACACACACACACACACACACACACACGTAGATAAAACAGGTAAATTACAAGACTATATACTACTAAATCATTATCGGTCCCTGTTTTAGACGGAAGCGCTGCTATCTGTACTTTTGCGAATGAGGATACAGATTCTGTACACGCCATGAGCACCACAGCAGCTGAACGCACCACGCCTCGCGTCTATTGTGACATTATTGAGTAACATAATTAATCAAGCTGGCCAATCCGCAGTCTTATTACTTCCGTTATAAGTTCTCTCTCTCTCCCCCATTCACAAACTGCCATTTCAGTGAGGTCAGGTTTGTGGAAACAGCAACACTTCATCGTTCAAGTTTCATTGTAGACTTCAAACACGACACAAGACAAAATGGACGTCAAACTGGCGAGAAACACAGCGAGAGCGAGAGAGAGGAGAGCGACAAGAAGGAAACGCGTGAGACTGACAGTGGCTATGCTGTTACTGTGGGCAGTCTTTCACAACGTGCAGATGGTGATGTCGGCTGATGAAGGTAAGTTTCCAATATCACGATCCCATGAGACTATTCTTAACATTAGAAAGTGATTTTGAATTCTTTGATTAAAAAAAAAAAAGGATTGACAAATAAGTAAGTTGGTGTTTCCTTCCAGGTTAGGCCAGTTCAAGATGCGGGGCCGGGGGGGGGGGGGGTCTGGGAGTTTAACGTCTTTTTCCACCACGTAAGGGTGATAGCAAAGACGGGGCAGCGAGAAAAAGGCCAGGACAAATAAGTTCAAGATGCATAGATATTACATGAAAGTTGCTTTTTAGTGTTCAACGAATTAGAGAAAAATTTCAGAGAGAGAGAGAGAGAGAGAGAGAGAGAGAGTGTGTGTGTGTGTGTGTGTGTGTGTGTGTGTGTGTGTGTGTGTGTGTGTGTGTGTGTGGTGTTATGCCTCTCACCCATTCGCAGTTATCACCATCTCTCAGCCCCTTTCGATTGTTCATTTCAGGCATACGTGTACCACAGACAGCAGAACATCGTGAAAACCGAACATCGGTGGGAGACACCGGACAAAGCGATGACGAAAATCTGACGATTGCGACTGAGGCGATTCTCGCTGAAGAGAAGTACGTATCAACAGAAGAACCCCGTATCCCACACACGTCCACGCTGATTTGTGGAGCCGGAAATGCGACGTGTACCGCACCTGGACAAACGATAGAGCAGCACTGCCAGATGGTGGGGATGGCTGGACAGGCTGAGTGGAAGGACCCGGATGATGGATGTAGCAGGTTGATGTTCTGGCGGATCTCCACGGCTAGAACACACGGCATCATCTTGGAGGTGAAGTTCCTGAACAAGCACCACGGAGACGAGGTCAAAATCTGCGACAATGACAATTCCTCATGGACTGACTTGGACTTGCACGGTGCTCCCGATCCCTACTATTCTGACGTCAACACGCTGATGATACGTGTCACGCATGACGACAGACGACAGAACGTGACCAGAATCAGTCTACGTTATACTTCCCAAACGGCTGCTAAGATGCCTCCGTTCCTGCACGACTCAATAGGCTTCAGACTTTACAACTGCTCTTCACCGTACACAGTCCCTGAGTCATGGCGATGTGACATGGTGTGGCAATGCTGGAACAGGGAGGACGAACTGTCTGACTGTGAGTACAGTTCTCCTGGTTGTGAATCCCCTATGATCCCGTACGAAGACCACTGTCTAGTACTACTCCAAAGTGACAAGTTCAACCTGAAGGTGTTGTGCAAACAACAGTTCCAAGCGAAACATGCCACCCTAACAAGTCAGAAAGAAAGAGCTTTGGTGGCCCATTTGTTTCACCGCTACGGAGCAAGACCACTGCACATGGACAGTGATGAAATTTCTATTAGTATGAACTTGAAAAAAGTAAAGCCAGTGTCGCCTAGACTGGCCGATCTCTATCGCTTTCTTTGGCAGTGGGGAGAACAGGGCAGTCCCATCGCATACCAAGAACTCAGTTTTGCTTTGAAACACCCGTTAGATGACTGCGCTGTTCTGTCAGTGTCTGGAGAACAACCTGAAATTCTCCCCGCTCCGTGCAATGTTGACAGTAAACGCATCGTGTGCATGAAACCGAACGAGTTGAACAAGAACACCCAGCCAGTACCAGCTGCCGTCAACCTACCACCAGCAACATCAACACCAAACTACATCACGACTAAAGTCTGCTCGGACGGGTCTCTTGTGCACAAGTTCCACCCGTGTCCACAGGACAGCCGGCAAAATGTGAACGCGTGGTCAGAGAAGAACTTACCGTTATTTTCCTGCACGTTCGGCCCGCCCGTCCACTACACACTGGTGTGTGACGGAAATCCAGACTGTGTTGACGGCAGTGATGAGGACAAGTGTAGCGACGCGAACCTGTCACCAATACTTGATGATGTGTTTATATGCGATAGTTTCCAGGTACTTTCTTTGAAGTTTCATTGTAATGGCTTGAGCAACTGTTTAGACAACAGCGATCTACAGAATTGTCCAGTTGATTACTCATTGTTGCGCGCAGTTCAGAAGTCGCGAAATGATGCAGGACATGTGCCAGCGCCACCAGCTGCTGTGGAATTAGACGGTGTTGGGGCAGCCACCATCTCTAAACTCTCACCTGATGAGGCAGGATGCAGCGAGACTCACTTTCAGTGTCCAGGCGGATACTGTATCCCTACTTACTTGCTGAACAATGGCGAGCAGGACTGTATGGGTGGTGAAGATGAGAACATCCCTAGAGACAACTTCACGTGTCCAGGGTTTTACCGCTGTTTGGAATCTGGGAGCTGCGTGCATCCTAAGTATGTGTGTGACGGTATTTATCACTGTCCCAATCACGACGACGAACGGTACTGTGATCTGGACTGTCCTGACAACTGTACCTGTGAGGGTTACGCCTTCACTTGTCAGAAGTTATTTGACCTGAATGGCATTGATGTGGAGGTTTGGGGTAGATCTCATTCAAGATACAGAACTGCACGAGTGCGATACCTGGACTTGAGTGGAACTCGCCAGCCGTCATTGAAAGACATTCACTTCTTGCCGTTCCTTCACTTCCTGAACTTGTCCCGGTGTGCCTTGACCAACGTCTCTCTGGAAGACATGCCGCTGTTGAACGTCCTCGATCTCAGCTTTAACCAGATACACGACATCAACGCGATGCAGTTGAAAACTCTAATTGGCCTGACGCATTTAGACCTGTCTGGGAACCACATGACGCCGCATCTCGACACTGGCTTTGCGCTGTTTACCAAGCAAGCCGGCATGGCCAACCTCAAAACTCTGACAATGGTTGACACAGGCATAGAGCTTCTTGCGTCCGGCGTCTTTCAGTTCATGATGGAACTGACATCATTAGACTTGCAAAAAAACCCGTCGCGGTATTTGTCCAGAGACGCGTTTAAAGGCTTGGAGAAATTGAGAGTCCTACGGGCTGACAATGCCCGAGTTTGTTGCAAGTTTTTCCACCAGAACACGGAGATAGTAGAATGTGACGCTCCGAGTGACGAACTCTCCTCCTGTGACGACCTGCTGAAGTCTGACTTCTTCAGGGTGTTCCTGTGGGTCTTCTCTGTGCTGACCATCACTGGTAACGCCGGGGTGCTGATCTTCAGGCTGTGTCTAGAGAAAGAGGGCACGTCTCTCGCCTATCGCGTGCTGGTCGTCAACTTGAGTATGTCCGATTTCCTCATGGGCGTGTATTTAGCGATCATCGGCTGGGCTGACGCACAGTTCCAAGGTGTGTACGTTTCCAAAGAAACCGAATGGAGAGAGAGCAACACTTGCAAAGCGGCGGGCTTCCTGGCCTTAGTATCGAGTGAAGTGTCGGCCTTCGCTCTCTGTCTGATCACCATGGATCGGTTCTTGGTCATGAAGTTCCCTTTCAGCTCCAGCCTCCGCCTGACCAAACTTTCTGCCATTGTCGCTTGTGGCGCCACCTGGGCTGTTGGTGTGACCTTGGCAGCGTTTCCCTTGTCCCAAACGGACTGGGAGTTTTACGGACAAAACGGAATTTGCCTGCCCTTACCCATCACACAGCGGCCGTTCAAGGGACAGAAGTACTCCTTTGGAGTGTTCATCGTCCTCAACTTTGTCCTCTTCCTCGTTATCGGCGCTGGTCAGGCCCTCATCTTCCGCAACATTCACAACTCGGCGATGGCGACGATGAAAGGTCACCGCAAGCAAGACACGGTTATCGCTCGGCGTCTGTTCCTCATCGTCTGTACGGACTTCTGCTGCTGGTTCCCTATCGGGCTGATGGGACTGCTGGCCTCCAGTGGGATTCCCATCCCTGGCGTGGTCAACGTGCTGGCCGCAGTGTTCGTGCTGCCCATCAACTCGGCCATCAACCCGTTCCTGTACACAATCAACGCTTTGCTGGAGCGACGCGCGAAGAAGATGGAGCAGAAACGCATGGAGAAGACGATGAGCAGGTTTCACGTAGAGTTACGTTCCTGGCCTTCTGACAAAGTAGAGGAGCTGGTTCAGTTTTGTCTTAGTACGAATCTGGTTCAGAGAAAGCTCATGTTACAGGAGCCCGGAGCAAGCACTTCTGTACGACAGGATTCACCGAGACCCCAGGCGGCTCCCTCCATGGAGGATGTGCGTCAGTGCCAAGGTGAGGATCTTATTCGCGCATACAAAGAGATCCTGCTGAAGAGAGATGAAGGAATAACGGAGACAGAGGTGAAGACACTGGAGGAGCTGGTACTGTTTCTCAACACGAATCTGGTGCAGACAGAGCGCATGTTCCATGAGCCCGGTGTCAGCACGTCTGGTGGAGAGGAGTCACTGAGACCATGAAGTCAGCTTGACTGTCATGTTGAAGAAGAGAGAGGGGAGAGTGAAGGGAAGTGAGGTGACGTCACTGGATGGTGGAAGTCACTGTAAGGAGTCGCAGTGCTAAGTCCTGACTTGACACACGTCCTGGACATGTACACCGATGCTCTACGGTAATGTGGGTCCGGCTGAACACTGATGATATCATATGATCGCTCCAGTGGTGACCTCGTCTGATCTTACTGTTGACAGATCGTGTAGAAGCCGCACGCCATAAGGATTGTTCCGTGGAGTGGCGACTCGTTTACTAAAGAAATACTCTATCAACCTCTATCTGATCTTGCTTCTCTGTTTGAACTTCCCCTTCAACATGTGACCTTTTCTATCTTGCAATAGAGAAAACTAGAATACTGGTCTGTGTTGACTTTCTTCATTCCATTGTACACTTTCAGTGAATTCCACAAAGAAAACGATAGTCTAAGATGTATATAATGCTTGGTCAGTTGTGGTTGTTGTTGCTGGTGTTGTTTATATGTAGCTGATAAAACTCTCTCACAGTTACGGTTTTCAAAAACCAACTGATAACGTTTCCCATGTGTCCATATTGTCGGCAGAATTGCACAGTGGATATTTATCGCATGAATTGATTCACCTACATCTTTTTGCGTGATTATTGTGAGTGCGAATATATAATATAAATTGCACTTGTTTATGTTGCTAAACGGTATTTGGGGGTCACGAAAAACTAAAAGTTTTCTGTTTATGTATGCTTGGTCTCACAGGCATGGAATCTTATTTACCAAAGTGCAAATCCCAAAATTCTTCTCTCTTTATTTTGTTTATGACGTTTCAGGGCCGCTGTTTTATTTTGAACATTTGATTGGTTGCAAGTCGTGACAGTAGTTGTTTGGGGGTTTAACGTCCTTTTCCACCACATAGGGTGATATCAAAGACGGGGCAACGACGAAAAAGCCAGCACAAATATTTGGCCCCAGCCGGGATCGAACTCACGACCCGAGCATTAGAAACCCAACGCTCTACCATTCGACCACCCCGGCTCCCCCGTGACAGTAGGACCAGTTCATATGGAGATAATTACTGAGAACTCAAAGCATAATTGTAACTGTATTTGATTTATCTTTATGGACGCTTATAATATACAGTGATGAATGTTCGCGCTTTGTTGGATTTTTCATAGACATAAAACAGATTTTCAGATATCTCACTCTCTCATCATCACACACACACACACACACACACACACACACACACACACACACACACACACTCTCTATCTCTACGATACCCTTGCACACAATAACAAAACAAAGTTTATCACTGTCCGTTTAGGAATGTACACAATATTGATTTTTAATAAATAATAAAGTATGAAAGGAATAACCTCACGACCAGCAGACTGGTGGCAGAAGAGTATAAAAATGAATATAGAGGTGCCCCCGATTACGGAAAATACACCACACGAGTGGTGTGCGAGTTTAATCGAAGTCAACAGAGTGTATCGCGTTAAGAGCTGTACTAATCATCAGGATAGAGTATCTCGAGCGTACAGGCGCACGCACGGGCGAAGCTGTTCCCAAACATAAGTTGTCTTAGCAAGGATAGACTTAGCCCGTTCAACAGTCAGTCAGTAGTCGATACGGTGGTCTTACCCTAACCCCCAGGCACGGTCCAGTGGTGCTGGTGGGCATTGTGCCGTGAAAACGACCAGAACAGATATGTGTCTTTTTCTTCTTTGAACAGTGATAGGGAACATCATAACAGAATCATTAAAACACTATACTATGGGGTGAGCGGTGGTCTAATTAGGTAGCGCGTCGGATTTAGCCGCTGCGCTACTGAACGGCCGTCAATAATGTCATGGCGATGAAGCGTGGGTTCGAGCCCAGGTCGACCTTGCGATATGGTTTTCCTGGCTGCCGGGCTGTTCATCGGGGGTTTCTCTTCGGGTTTTCCGGCTTTTCTCACTCAGCAAAATTGTAAAAAAACAAAACGCGTTTCCCCCGGGGGAGTGTGTGTGTGTGCGCGTGTGTGTGTGCGTGTGTGTGTGTGTGTGTGTGTGTGTGTGTGTGTGTGTGTTTGGGAGTTTAACGTCCTTTTCCACCACATAAGGGTGAAATCAAAGACGGGGCAACGAGAAAAACAGGCCAGCACAAATATTTGGCCCCAGCCGGCGGGATTCGAACTCACGACCCAAGCACTGAGAGTCCAACGCTCTACCATTCGGTCCACCCCGGCTCCCCCTCCCCCGGTGGAAGCAGCCCGAATTTCCCGAAAGGGACAATAAAGTAGTACCCCAAAAAATTCTAACGTTAGTTTGCAAGGATAATATTAAAGTTGGCGTAGCAAAAATGGAATTGGCTCGGGGCGTTGCTTGTGTACGTCTGCCAGGAACACGGGAAACTAGTCAGGGTTACCCATGCGTGTTCGTGGACTCCACATCCTGGATAAGAGCGGGTGACAAGGACTAGGGAAACCCATGCCCGAGGTTTGCTGATTTTCCGTTGTATTATCATACGAGGCCGGACGCCATGATAAATCATTCATCCATTTCAGCTGTGAAAAGTTCACAGGACGACATTTGAAAAGTGGACCCTGTATTAGTTTCATGACAATAACACATTGCTCTATACCCGTTACAAGCATTTGTCACACATACGGGAGATATCAAAGACGGGGCAACGATAAGAGCCAGCACAAATATTTGGCCCCAGCCGGCATACGAACTCACGACCCGAGCATTAGAAGTCCAACGCTCTACCATTCGACCACCCCGGCTCCCAGAGAGAGAGAGAGAGATTTTGATATACGCTAGCATCAGGCCATCCCGTCCAGAATTTCATGAATAAAACACGTGTTCTTCCTAATTTCGCTGACAACGAAAACGCTGGATGACCTCTACACTTTGCAGACCCTACCCTCCCAGAGAGAGAGAGAGAGAGAGAGAGAGAGAGAGAGAGAGAGAGATTTTGATATACGCTAGCATCAGGCCATCCCGTCCAGAATTTCATGAATAAAACACGTGTTCTTCCTAATTTCGCTGACAACGAAAACGCTGGATGACCTCTACACTTTGCAGACCCTACCCTCCCTCAGCTGCTATAACCTTTAAACGCTGCTTGTCAACGCCTACCAGAAACACGGGAATTCCGAACTCGTGAACCAAGCCAGAAACCAATAATACCCTTTTGCATTGAAAAGTTCAGAGGATGACATTTTAAAAACCGACTTCAGTATGACATGTCCTAGAAAAGTTTGCCCACTTCTGACACCCGCCCCCTCCCCTTCTCCCTCCCCCCCCCCCCCCCCACACACACACACGGCACACACCTTCTCCCCTTGACTCGATTTGCAAGTTGTCCTTTGCCCGACTTTCCGTGTCTGATGGACAGAGATGGCGTCACTGAAGCAGGCAGTGAATCAGACAACTGTCACACGCGCATTCACTCAGCACGCTCTCGCACGGAACACCAGCAATGGACACAATATTTACACTTAGTTACAGTTTATACACAGAACCCCACCCTTCCCCTACACACAACTAGGACAACTACACATCACATTAATACACTCTAGCGCACTAGGGAGCGTCCTAGGTAATGAGGCGGTTTAGGGAACCGGCAGCCGCGTAGCACGCACGAGGACACTTGAGGGAGTGGGGTAGTGAGTGACCAGCCTAATAGTTCGTGGACTGTAGTCGTCTCCAGTAGACTGTGGACAGTGGCCGTCTCCCGTAGCAGCCCCGGGGCTATCAAGCACAGCAGTCCTCCATGGCGGCCGGGTGGTCACGATCGAGGGAACTGTAGCCGACTCCCGTAGCAGTCCCGCGCTCCGCCGTCTGGTCGTTCCCCTTCGAGATGCCTCGAGACATGGGGGCCTGGGACGCCACCGCAAGAAGAGAAGGGAAAACAGAAAAAAAGGCCTGGATGGCCGGGATCAGTGCGGTGGTCATACATTCACCTCCCCCCTCGTCCCCAGCGCTAGGCTTTTGCCAGTCCCGTAGCCTTACCCCAGGCTAGTACTAGAATGAGAGTGGTATTCATGTGCATGACAAAGGCAACATAGCCCAATCATTTACCGTAACGCTAACGGGACATACATAGACACAAACGTAGAGGGACAGGCAGATAGAGAAGGACACACAAACACGTCAAGGTAAACCAACTTGGGCAGGCTTCCCCCTCAACTCGACTCAGCACGACCGGCCCACGCCCCGCCCGCTACACGCACCCAAACGGCGCACTGAATAGGGCCCACCTAGGTAAATGACACCTACCCGTCCGGCCCTCGAATCCCAGCGTCAGGACAACACCTTGACGCTGCACCAGGCTGACCGAACAGCTTCAAGAATCTGGTCGTCGCAACCATTTCCCCTAGCGTTGCGCTAGCCCGCGGCGAGCGGTTCACCCTCGCACGGTCAATGGCGAAAAGGCAAAATCTTAGGGACTGTCACACGCGCACTGACTCAGCACGCTTTCGGACGGTCACACACACGCATACACGCTCACAGACGCACTCAACAAGTGGGTGAGCATTGTTTACAATGTTTATATACTAGCTCAACTTAACTAACTTAGCTTAACCAACTCAACTAACTTAAGCTTAACTGACTTAACTAAACTTAACTTACGCAGTCAGTTTTTGCCCGTCTGCGCGGGTGAAGGTTACACTCAAGGCCCGGAGCAAGGCTAGAGGGACTAGGAGGGCGACAGCAGCGCACGACACACGGACAGGGGTCACGGAAGGAGGGGAACACTGACTTCCCTGGCACAATCTTGGCAACGGCCTCTTGCCGGTGTCGTCCGTCCGTCCGTCTCTCTGCGCACAAAACCCCACGTCCTGCGTTGACAGCCTCCTCGGTGTCCAGCAGTGGCGAACTTGCTCAGCCCGTGCTACGCGTCCCAACGCCGCTGAAGGTGGTCCTCCTGGGCGGAGATGGAGACCCCGGCGACGAGCGGTAGAAGCGACCGAGAGGAGAGGAGAAGAGAAAAGAAAGGCCTAAAGGCCAAAGTCAGTCCCTCGTTCCAAAGCGTAGTTCCCACACCTACCCCCCGTTATCGTCACGCGTTTGTCGACCCCGTAGTTCCCTCTTGCCAACACAAAGACAGTTGGCTTAAGTGTATGTAATCAAAATGATTATGCGGAATTAACAACCAACGATTTACGCCTATGACATACAGACAAACAACACGTCAAACACACTGGACCCGGGTAGCCCGACCAGACACGGCTGACCCACGCCCCGCCCGCTACGCGCACCCAGAGCGGCGCACTGAACTAAGGACCACCTAGGTAATTAACAACCTACCCGTCCGGCCCACGACACCCAGCGTCGAAAAGTACCCTCGGCGCTGCAACCCGGCTGACTGAACAGCCTACCAAAAAATCAGTCGGTGAAACTAATTTCCTCAGCTTCGAACTGAGCCCACAATGACGTGGCTCCTTGCAAGAATAGCGAGAGAATGCCAGGGACCCTAGCCTACCGGTCGGAAAAGGGTTTACTGGAATGTTCTAGAAACCGCACTGCCCGTGCAAACCGATCTACCCGGAATGCACAGCTTAACCATCCACCCGTGCACCACACACCAACACAACGGTCAACCATCCACCCGTGCAACAGAAAACACAGCAAACAGGGTAAAACTCCGCCGCAGCGGATACATTTATTAATAAGGCTGGGCTACAACTTCCACCACCACCCTCTTGCCATAGGAACCCGAAGCGGGTCGTGACAACAACTCACGTCTCTGGTAGACCCGAAGCGGGTTGTGACAACAACTACATCATGAACATTTCAGAAAGGGGAAACATTTCTTGTTTTCTTCTTCGTCTGAGAACTGTTGCCATGTATTTTTGTGTGAAAAGTAAAGCCAAGAACGCCATACTTTGAAACCAAGTGGACTGACATAAGGCAACAACAAGAACAACAACAAATAATCAAGTCGAGACGAGCGGTGGTCTAATGGGTAGTGCGTCGGACTTAGCCGCTGCCCTACTGAACGGCCGTCACCGCTCTCAGGGCGATGACGCGTGGGTTCGAGCCTAGGTCGAGCTTGTGATATGTGATGCCGGTTTTTCCTGGTTACCGGGCTGCTCATCGGGGGTTTCTCTCCGGGTTATCCGGCCTTCCTCCCCCAGCAAAATTGAAATATAGGATAGGTATTGGGTGGCGCTGCACCGCGGCGACACGCTTCCGCCGGTGTAGGTAGCCCCGATTTCCCGAAAGGGACAATAAATCAGTTAAAAACAAACAAACAACAACAACAACAACAAAACCAACCAAAAACCTGAATGGGAACTTGGAGTGCGTGAGGGTTTGAGGGAGGGGGGTAAGGCTTGGGCTGAGGGGAGGGGAAGGAGGACTGTAGGAGGGCAAAGTTTGTGCCGCACCATCGTACGAGAGATGCGCGGATCAATGATCGCTTTTTTTTGGGGGGGGGGGGGGGGGGCGACGACATTTTAACCGGCTGTCAGCCAAGCCTGTCCGAATTTTCATGAAACAATTAGTGAAACAGTTAGTGAACTACCCATTGATTTTTTGTGGCTCATGAAAGTGCTTGCGCCCCCTTCTCCTCCCTACACTTTTCCCAACCGCTAGGGCCATCCGATGACTACCGCTCCTTCCTCCCTCCCCTCCCCTCCCCACCCCCTTCACTTCAGTGGATGAATGTTCACCAACTGTGCGCTCTAGCTGCCACCCGCGATGCCGCCTCAGTTGTGAAAAGTCCCATTAATGTAATGAAATATGCATTTCCAGCGCCAGCCAATCGGCAGTCTCGTGATAATGCACGTGACCAGTTCCTCTTCTACACTGATACACGTTCGTTCCACTGAGGTCAGGACTGTGTGCACAGCAACACTCGGTCACTTCCACTGTAGACTTCAAACACAACACAAGACAAAATGGACGTCAAACTGGCAAGAAAAACAGCGAGAGCGAGAGAGAGGAGAGCGACAAGCAGGAAACGTGTGAGACTGACAGTGGTCATGCTGTTACTGTGGGCAGTCTTTCACAACGTGCAGATGGTGATGTCGGCTGATGGAGGTAAGTTTCCAGCATCACACTGTCTTTGTGGTGGAAAAAGGCCACGAGAATATTCTTAACGTTAGAAAGTGATTTGAAATTCTGAAAGAAGAACAGTTTTTTTAAACGGAAAAGATTCACATATTATGTAAGTCGAGGTTTCCCTTTAAGGTAGGGCGATTTTAAACGCGTGAATATTTCATCAAAGTTGCTTTTGGTGCTGAGCGCATTGCAGAGAAATATCAGTGTGTGTGTGTGTGTGTGTGTGTGTGTGTGTGTGTGTGTGTGTGTGTGTGTGTACGCGCCCTCCCCCCTCCCAATCTCCAAGTTATCACCACATCTCATCCCCTTTTGATATTTCATGTCAGACACAGGTGTACAGCAGACAGCAGAACCTAGTGAACACCGGACATCGGGCAAAGAAAGAGAACAAAGCGATGACGTAGATCTGACGATTGCAGCCCAGGCGTCTGCGGCATCAGTTAAGATGGCTTCACACCAGACGGGAGATACCGTGGACAGTACATCGTCATGGCTGACGTCACTACAGACTCCGCCTGAACAAAGTTCATCGTCAGAAAAACTTCAAACAACAGCGGTAACGGGTTTAGCGGCACTGGTAGACCCCCAGACAACGCCTGCCAGCAGTTCATCCTCTCTGACATCATGCACAAAGGGCTCATCGACTCTGACATCACTACGTGGCACATCCACAAACGGCTCATCGACTCTGACACCTCTACGTGGCACATCCACAAACGGCTCATCGACTCTGACGCCTCTACGTGGCACATCCACAAAGGGCTCCTCGACTCTGACATCCACAGAGGGTTCATATGTACTAAAGTCACTACATTCATCGTCATCTGTGGCCCGACCCCTTGCTGCTGAGGAAGAGTACGTGCCAACGGAAGAAACCCGTATCCCGGAAACGTCCACGCTGATTTGTGAAGCCGGAAGTTCGATGTGTACCGCACCTGGACAAACGATTGAGCAGCACTGCTGGATGGTGGGGATGGCTGGACAGGCCGAGTGGAAGGACCCGGATGATGGATGTAGCAGGCTGATGTTCTGGCGGATCGCAACCGCTGAAACACACGGGATCATCTTGGAGGTCGAATGGCTGAACAAGAACCAAGAAGACAACGCCGATATTTGGGACAATGACAGTTCCTCATGGCATTATTTGTATTTGTACGGCGAGCCCGATGCCTACTATTCTAACGTCAACACGCTGATGATACATGTCACGAATAACGAGAGTCGACAGAACGTGGCCAGAATCAAACTACGGTATACTTCCTATCCCGCTGATGAGTTGCCTCCGTTCTATGACGACTGGGACGGTCACAGGCTTTACAACTGCTCTTCACCGTACACAGTCCCCGAGGCGTGGCGATGTGACATGGTGAGGCAGTGTAAGAATCTGGAGGACGAACCCTCCGACTGTGAGTATCGATCTGCTGGTTGTGATGATAACTGGATACCATACGAAGACCACTGTCTCATGATATTGGAAAGTAATACTGTCCACGACAATCCTAACCCTTACTTTCTCTGCACAAACAGAGACACAGACGCAAGATTGGCAACTCTCGTAAGTGAAAAGGAAAGGGATTTTGTGGTTCGTTTTGTTCGCCGTGATATGATGTTCAAGCACCATTTCAAAATTCCCATCGCCTTGAAGAAAGTAAATCCAGTGTCACCCAGACTGGCACCTCTGTATCGCTTTCTATGGCAATGGGGAGAACAGGGCAGTCCCATAGCATACCAAGAACTCACATTCGCATCGAGACACCCGACAGACGATTGTGCTGTTTTGTCTGTGTCTGGAGCACAATCTACACTTCTCCCCTCTCCTTGCAGTTTTGGAATCAAACGTTTCGTGTGCATGAAACCAAAGAAGGTGTTAACAAAATCCCGGCCAGCAGCAGTTGGCGTCAATCTCCCGCCAGCAACATCAACACCAACCGGCATCACGACCAAAGTCTGTTCGGACGGGTCTCTCGTGCAGACGTTCCACCCGTGTCCACAGGACAGCCGGCAAAGCGTGAACGCGTGGTCAGAGAACAACTTACCGTTATTTTCCTGCACGTTCGGCCCGCCCGTCCACTACACACTGGTGTGTGACGGAAATCCAGACTGTGTTGACGGCAGTGATGAGAACAAGTGCAGCGACGCGAACCTGTCACCAGTATCTAATGAAGTGTTTGTATGCGACAGTTTCCAGGCTATTCATGCCAGGTTTAGGTGTAATGTCATACGCGATTGTTTCGACAACAGTGACGAAAAGAGGTGCGGATTTGACTCAGATTTAATCTCCCATTTTCCACACGATGGTTTAGCGCCCCCAGCGGCTGTTGAACTAACTGGTACTGGAACAGCGACTACCTCTAAACTCTCGCCTGATGACGCAGGATGCAGCGAGACTCACTTTCAGTGTCCAGGCGGATACTGTATCCCTACTTACTTGCTGAACAATGGCGAGCAGGACTGTATGGGTGGTGAAGATGAGAACATCCCTAGAGACAACTTCACGTGTCCAGGGTTTTACCGCTGTTTGGAATCTGGGAACTGCGTGCATCCTAAGTATGTGTGTGACCGTATTTATCACTGTCCCAATCACGACGATGAACGGTACTGTGATCTGGACTGTCCTGACAACTGTACCTGTGAGGGTTACGCCTTTACCTGTCAGCAAACATTTGACTTTCAGAAATATACTGATGTGCAATACATCGACTGGTGGCTTTTTGATGACATTACTGCGCTTCAGTGGATGTATGTTGAGGTGCGATACCTGGACTTGAGTGGAACTCGCCAGCCGTCATTGGAAGACATTCACTTTATGCCGTTCCTTCGCTTCCTGAACCTGTCCCGGTGTGCCTTGATGAACATCTCTCTGGAAGACATGCCGCTGCTGAACGTCCTCGATCTCAGCTTTAACCAGATACACGACCTCAACGCGATGCAGTTGAAAACTCTAATTGGCCTGACGCATTTAAACCTGTCTGGGAACCACATGACGCCGCATCTCGACTCTGACTTTCTGCTGTTTACCAAGCAAGCCGGCCTGGCCAACCTCAAAACTCTGACAATGGTTGACACAGGCATAGAGCTTCTTGCTTCCGGTATCTTTCAGCTTGTGGCGGAACTGACGTCAATGGACTTGCGAGAAAATCAGTTGCGGTATTTGTCCAGAGACGCGTTTGAAGGCTTGGAGAAATTGAGAGTCCTACGGGCTGACGATGCCCGAGTTTGCTGTAAGATTTTCCACCAGAACACGGAGATAGTAGAATGTGACGCCCCAAGTGACGAACTCTCCTCCTGTGACGACCTGCTCAAGTCTGACTTCTTCAGGGTCTTCTTGTGGGTCGTCTCCGTGCTGACCATCACTGGTAACGCCGGGGTGCTGATCTTCAGGCTGTGTCTAGAGAAAGAGGGCACGTCTCTCGCCTATCGCGTGCTGGTCGTCAACTTGAGTATGGCCGATTTCCTCATGGGCGTGTATTTAGCGATCATCGGCTCGGCTGACGCACAGTTCCAAGGCGTGTACATTTCCAAAGAAACCGAATGGAGAGAGAGCAACACTTGCAAAGCGGCGGGCTTCCTGGCCTTAGTATCGAGTGAAGTGTCGGCCTTCGCTCTCTGTCTGATCACCCTGGATCGGTTCTTGGTCATCAAGTTCCCTTTCAGCTCCAGTCTCCGTCTGACCAAACTTTCTGCCACTGTCGCTTGTGGCGCCACCTGGGCTGTTGGTGTGACCTTGGCAGCGTTTCCCTTGTCCCAAACGGACTGGGAGTTTTACGGACAAAACGGAATTTGCCTGCCCTTGCCCATCACACAGCGGCCGTTCAAGGGACAGAAGTACTCCTTTGGAGTGTTCATCGTCCTCAACTTTGTCCTCTTCCTCGTTATCGGCGCTGGTCAGGCCCTCATCTTCTACAACATTCACAGCTCGGCGATGGCGACGATGAAAGGTCACCGCAAGCAGGACACGGTTATCGCTCGGCGTCTGTTCCTCATCGTCTGTACGGACTTCTGCTGCTGGTTCCCTATCGGCCTGATGGGACTGCTGGCCTCCAGTGGGATTCCCATCCCTGGCGTGGTCAACGTGTTGGCCGCAGTGTTCGTGCTGCCCATCAACTCGGCCATCAACCCGTTCCTGTACACAATCAACGCTTTGCTGGAGCGACGCGCGAAGAAGATGGAGCAGAAACGCATGGAGAAGATGATGAGCAGGCTTCACGTAGAGCTTCGTTCCTGGCCTTCTGACAAAGTAGAGGAGCTGGTTCAGTTTTGTCTTAGTACGAATCTGGTTCAGCGAAAGCTCATGTTACAGGAACCCGGGGTCAGCTCTTCTGTTTGAGAGGATTTGCTGAGACATGAGGTGACTTCCTGGAAGTTCCACCATCGGGGATCTGCAACTGTCCCTAACCGATCGTCTGGTCTGTGCATTGCCTGAGAGAGGTCAGGGTGTGAATGACAATTACAGTGAAGATGCTGGAGGAGCTGAGTCACGTCTGTCTCAACAGGAATCTAGTTTAGAGGGAGAGTAGTCCGCAACAGTCAGAACCCAGCACATCCGGCAGAGAGCAATCGCTGAGAGTAAGACCACCAAGTGAAGTTCAGGAAGCAAGCAGCCAACAAACATCCTTGGTGGGTCCTGACATGAACACAGACTTGACACGCGACCAGGGCACCTACTACTGTAGAACTTTGAAATAGCCATCGGTCGGCCATGCACATTCCAGTGAGCCAGTGCACTTCGCTCGCCGTGCGCACAGAAAAATGAGTGCCCTTTGTTTGTTGTTACTTTGTGGTTGTTTTACAATTTTTTGTCGGGGAGCCGGGGTGGTCGAATGGCAGAGCGTTGGACTTCTAATGCTCGGGTCGTGAGTTCGATCCCGGCTGGGGCCAAATATTTGTGCTGGCTTTTTCATCGTTGCCCCGTCTTTGATATCACCCTATGTGGTGGAAAAGGACGTTAAACCCCCAAACCCCCACCCACCCACCCACAATATTTTGTCAACGATCCGCATTTTTCTTACTGCCTGAATACTGACTGCTCACTAATGAAAATTCTATCAATAAAATCTCTTTGTTTTGAGTTATTTGTGCATACGTGTGAGGTACTTTTACAAGTGACCTTTCAACTAGCGAGGTCAGTCAGAAAGTGTGTCACAGCATGCAGCACGGTGAGATTGCGTTACAATGGCCACGAACTGTCTTTCTTTGTGGACTTCTCGGTGATCACTGCGATAATGGAGCCCCCTGAAGGCTAAACGTCTGACCTCCGTGCTTTGCACGCACAGACCTAAAGAAGATAGACCCCCTGCGGTGCTGGAAGTGTGACGCCGCCGCGCGCCATGTTGCGAGTACCTGGAAGTGCCAGACGCTATCGGCTGTTTACATAGCGCGCATAGCATTGGTCAGACGCTATCATCTGTTTACATAGCGCGCATAGCATTGGTCCGCTTTATCTTACGTCATATTTCTGATGACGTCTTTCTAAAGAACTTTGTATTTCGAACGAGGCGTCCTGTACACAGAGCATCTGAGTTCTGGTATTCACAAGATGGCCGCGATAGCGACACTCGCAAGCAGCGGTGGCGGCGTGCGGCGGTGGGTCTATCTTTTCTAGGTCTGTGTTTGCACGTCGTTCAGAAATGTAGTGCTCATGGTGCATGCCTAGTTTCCAGCAACGATTTCTGGAGCACCCATCTCTACGGTCAAATGGTAAAAGGGCCGAAGTGTTTTTTTTTTAAATCCGTGACGCTTAGGCCCGATGCACACGAGCGTCAGCACCATGAAGCAAGCAGCAAAGGCTGTCTCGCATCATACGCCTCGCGTGAGCGCGCGGTGTGCGCCGTTTGCGTGCACACTTGGCTTCGGCGTCATTCGCCTGCACGGCTTGTTGCGCTGACCCACACTGCAAGCGCTGACCCACACTGCTTTCTGACTGGCTGAAACCAAGCCTGCAGCGCGGCGCCGGCAGCAGAAATAGGACATGTTCTATACGCGGCGTCATAGGATTCCGCCGCCTGGCACCATTGATGCCGTTGCCTGACGCCAGGCGTCGATGTCATGCACACGTGGCAGCGCCATGAAACTGCCGCCGAGAGTGAGATCCGCCGCGCGGCATCATGAACCTGACGCTCGTGTGCATCGGGCCTTAGGTACTTTTGCCGAATGACAGTAGATCTCCTTCCGCACGCTAGATTGAAGCTGGGGATTCTACGGCTCATTCACTCTTATACTTCCTAACTGCAAAATATATATTTACTGCATTTTAGCAGCGTCGAATTGTTTGCGATCAACTTCCTTTTTTTAAAAAAAAATGCACATCGTAGACAGCCGAAATCTGAATGCTTTGAACCATAGCGAGTTCAACTTTGACAAACTTTGCACACGCAAAACCCAAACCACATGACGTTGTGTAGTATGTGTATTACGTCACCTTCTTTTTGACGTGTGTGAGGTTGTACACGGTACAATCAGTTTGGCTCGAATGCATTCTTGTAACAAGGTCGTTCTACCAGTTACTTCCCTCAGACCAGATTGACAGGTGTGGCGGCTAGGTAGTCGCGGCTATGCCTTGGATCATGAATATTCAAAAGTTACATGGCCGACTTAACAGAGATGTTGCGAAGATAAAACAATGACGTCAAGTACAGACAGTGCACGTAACCTCAGCCTCTTTGCGCATGCAAAACCAAACACAAAATAATGAGGTCGTGCAATTTTTTTTAGTGTGGCGGCTAGGTATACGAAGCGCCATTTGCATCATACCCGGTCTTTGAGCAAAAACCGAGTTTTTGTACAAAAACCCGGTATTTGTCGCCTCCATCTTGGGAAAAAATCGAGAAAAACCGATTTTTTTGGGAACAAAAACCCGGTTTTTGTCCACACACACCTCCACACCCCCGAGTTTTTAGTGATAAACTCGATTTTTCGTGTTATACAGGGTTTTAGTAAAAAAAAAAAAAAAAAAAACTCGGTTTCTATCGCCATCTTGTCCACCATCTTGAAAATCTTATAACAAGTCTTTATCACTAACAACTTGGGTTTTCTTGACAAAAACCGGGTTTTTGTACAAAAATGTGTTTTTTTGTGTTAAACTCGGTTTTTCTCGCATTTTTCCTGGATGGAGGCGACAAATACCGGGTTTTTGTACAAAAACTCGGTTTTTCAACAGAGACCCGGTATGGTGCTAATGGCGCTTCATATAGGTACGCGCTTGGCATTTGGATCATGAATTTTCCGAAAGCTACTTGGCTTGCTGAGTGTGTGGAGTCAGAGGCTCGCTGTCACCAAAGATCCTGTATAGAGGATCTTTGCTATCACACACACTTCCAAGTTGTGTTTGCCGATGAGTTCATTTTTCTGTGGATCTCCCCTGCATTGTTTTACGGACCGCCAGCCGGGCCAATGGTGCGGACGATATTCACGAAGAACACAGTGACCTAGGTAAAGCACAACTCACAATTCGTGGTATGGAGACAGACGACAGGGACAGGGAGCCCGACAAAGTTGATGCTTCGTGTCACTGTCAACGCGACTAGAATCAAAGGGATTAACAATCTGATCATTTGGCGGTTTGTCAGTTCTTTTCTATGTCGTATAATACTTGAACTGCCAAATAACCAAACTTTTAATCACTTCTTACGAATGAGAGAGATGTATGTATAAGTGAACAGTACGTAAAGTAGCTTTTATTCAGGACTCCATGTTTTGTTTTTGTTTTTGTAAAGATTTATATTTCCTGTGGTCGTAGTTTTCATCTCAAGGGATCAAGAAAATTAACTCAGAATTATCCTTAATTTTATATCGTGTATTTATACTCCATTTTCACTTAATTGTATCAAATTATATAAGGTACAGATCTATTTTCTTGTACTAATATCAGATTTCAGCAGACACAAATACATTGTCTTGTAATCCCTCAGGAAAACCTAAAATAATTTTGAACCACGACCTTTCACGTCGGACAATTTTATGTGGACAATAGTAGTCAGATCAGATCACTTTATTTCGGAGGTTCCCCGCCAGAAGGTATTATCGCCATCGATAGAAAGAAGAGAGTAAGCACGTTCTTGCAGAGAACGCTTGATTTGTCCCGGGGGGAGAGCCTGACTCGGAGTTACCAGAATCCAGCTGCTTGCTGTAAATAAAACAGCAATAAAAGTACATCAGACAGGACAACAAAGGCTAGCTTTGTGAGAAGTACTGTCATGGGACTTTGTGAATAGTGTGTGTGTGTGTGTGTGTGTGTGTGTGTGGTAGGAAAATGGCGTTGACTTTACCTATGGAATTGACTGCCTCTCATACACAATAGTTGGAAACTACAGACGAAAAAAGCACTGGGTGTTCAGGTTTCTACGCCAATATACAATGACAAAAAGTGTGCGAAGCTCCGTGCACAGCGCCCAGGCAGCCGACAGTTTTCAACGTCACCGAAAATCCAATAAAACCCGAACTGAACTTCGGTTTAGCTCAGTTTGACTGTAAACGGAAAATCTTATCACCATCTACAATGGCAAGCTTCCTGTCGGTCTGTTAAATCTCTTTATCATTTATTGCGGCCTTCTCTTCCTTCATCTCACCTTTGGAACAAGTGTCCGTATTTTATCAGTACTGGATAAAATCAAATGACAGAGCACGACATCACATGACAATCAGGCATGGTTCCATGGCAGAAGGTTCTTTCTTTCAGGTAGAAAGATCAGAGATACATCCTTTTTGGCAGAGAACCATCGACGAACTTGTGTGTTACTACTCTTCCGCGTGAACTCGCTCCTGTGTCAACACGATCGACGGCAGAACATTTTGACTCGACATATCGGTGTTTCCAACTTCATGAACTCATTGTTCAAGTACAAAATGACAGTAGCCTGCACCTTCCAAGCACTTCTTACTCAAATTCCGGACAGTTTTAACGACCACTTACCGAAAAGCGCTCTCAAAAAGTTCAATCGAAGCTAACGACTCACCGATTACCTGAATGAATGCTTTTCACTGACTTGACTGACCGTCGCAAGCTAGACGCAAACACCGCTGCTCAAGTTCAAGACGACAGTAGACTTTACCTAACAAGCACTGCATACTCAAATAAAAGGCATTTTCAACACTAGGAAACCAAAATCCTGTGACGTAGAGCTGAATCGGATCGGGTCACTGCGGTCGTCTGCTATCGGTGCAGTGAGTGAAAGTGTATTCCTCGTCTAGATCTCCGGTTCAGCAGAAGCTTCTTGATTCGTTTGAATCATGCATGCAATAATAAAATGTAGCAGTACTTGGGAGGATACTTTCTACTACATGTACTAAAAGGATTAGAATAAATACACACGAAGCTTCGTATTCCGCGACGAATCGAGACAGGAACACTCGCACTCGCGTGAATGTAAACAGACTGAGCTGTGCTTGGACAGTTTCGAATTCACCTCGCAAATCTTCATCTCATTCAAAGCGTCAGTATGTTTGTCTGTATCTTTAGTCGAAGTTTAGAACTTGAGGTTTTGTTTGGATTTGAATTCGTGAGTGAATTGACACTGTCTTGCTAGCAAAAAAAAAAAAAAGAAAAAAGAAAAAAAAGGCACAATTAATTCCGTCGGCTTGGTGATCTCCCGACGTGCAAACTCGTTCGTCTGCCATGTGCATCCAGTCACTGCTGTCAGTTTTTAGTAGGATTCCAAATATTCCATAAGTCCCCCCCCCCCCCACACACACACACCAAAAGGATGATAAAACATGTACACGCCATCAAAATTTGTCTAGTTTATTTAGCATGGGGTATGATTACACTACTGTTGTTGTTTCAGATGTTGATTGTTTCTGTGAAAGTGAAAGGTGGTGTGTTCATTAGCAATCAACACACAAGGCAGGTCTTCACACAGCAACGCAGGAACTGCACGTAGTGTTCACGGTTACTATCAGAAACACGGCCTTTAGGGAAGCTTGGAACTGGAGTCTGTGTTCACGGAGCACAGCTCTTCGTGAACTGAAGACAGTGTTCACAGTTTCTGTCAGAAACACGGTCAGAAGGGAAGTCTGGAGCTAGAGACAGTGTTCACAGTTTCTGTCAGAAACGTGGTCCCAAGTCTGGAACTAGAGACAGTGTTCACAGTTTCTGTCAGAAACGTGGTCCCAAGTCAGGAACTACAGACAGTGTTCACAGTTTCTGTCAGAAACGTGGTCCCAAGTCATGAACTAGAGACAGTGTTCACAGTTTCTGTCAGAAACACGGTCAGAAGGGAAGTCTGGAGCTAGAGACAGTGTTCACAGTTTCTGTCAGAAACGTGGTCCCAAGTCAGGAACTAGAGACAGTGTTCACAGTTTCTGTCAGAAACGTGGTCCCAAGTCAGGAACTAGAGACAGTGTTCACAGTTTCTGTCAGAAACGTGGTCCCAAGTCAGGAACTAGAGACAGTGTTCACAGTTTCTGTCAGAAACGTGGTCCCAAGTCATGAACTAGAGACAGTGTTCGCAGTTTTTTTTTTTTTTTTTTTTTTGACGATGACAAACCTTTATTTTTCAACGGTGTTCACAGTTTCTGTCAGAAACACGGTCAGAAGGGAAGTCTGGAGCTAGAGACAGTGTTCACAGTTTCTGTCAGAAACGTGGTCCCAAGTCAGGAACTAGAGACAGTGTTCACAGTTTCTGACAGAAACGCGGTGAGAAGTATGGAGCTGGAGACAGTTTCTGTCAGAAACGTGGACCCAAGTCAGGAACTAGAGACAGTGTTCGCAGTTTCTGTCAGAAACGCGGTCCCAAGTCTGGAACTAGGGACATTGTTCGCAGTTTCTGTCAAAAACGCGGTCCCAAGGGAGGTCTGGAGTTGAAGCAGTGTTCACGGTTAGTATCCAGAGCTCAAGGCCTTTTGAACTAGAAACAGTGGTCACGATTATACGATTATTGTCTATAATACAACTCTTCAGGAACTGTACACTGTGTTGGCGGTTACTATGTAACATAACTTTTCAGAAACTAGGGACAGTTTTCACGATTACTATCTGTAACGGCTGTATAGGAACTGGAGACTGTGTTCACGGTTACTCTCACAGAGTGATGCAATGCGCGTACTCCCGCACTCACACCAACAGAGTGACGGGGCAGCAAAACTAAACGCGCTCTCGCCAACTGTTTTGAGGTTTCGACAGGGAACGTTCGGTAGTTTTTCAGATGAAGAACGAAGAGTGCGTGCTGTTTGGTGGACTGCAAGGGAATTTGAGAGGTAGGTCGGATTTCTTCTTTTTCAAAATCAGCCGTGCCGCGGCTGTTTTGCACACGTTGGAGTCGGTTTATCTGTTCTGCCGACAGACCAATCAACACCGAATTACAAAAATCCAGTCGTGATGTGGCAAAGCTGTGAACAATTTTAGAGCAGGCGGTCACAAGAGAGAAAAGGTCGGATGGAAGCGATGCGCCTTAACTCAAAGAAGGCAGCACGACAGATGCTGCCTATCTGATATATTCGCACAACATAGTATACATTATGTCGGGGCATTCACACCCATGCATGTGCATTCATATACACATACATGCAGGGCCATTTCTTAGGTTAGAATTAAATGCACGTTTAGGTACTGGTATTTGGCTGTTATTCCCCATCAAGCTGTGGTATACCGACTCGTGTTGTGATCCAAGACGCAAATCAACCCTGAGCTTTAGCGAAGGGTTGATTGCGTCTTGGATCAAAATACGAGTCGGTATATCATAGCTTGATGGGGTGTAATTGCTTTATCATCCTTTTTTGGGCCAATTTATGGTATATTCTGAACGTTTATTCTAGTAAAACCTGACAGTCGACAGCGGCTGCACATAGCAGACGAACGAGTTTGTTCGTCGACAGAGCACGACGCCGACAGAATAAAGTGCGCCTTTTTATGCTAGCAAAACGGTGTCAATTCACTCAGGAACTCAAATCCAAACAAAAACACAGGTTCTAAACTTCGACTAAAGACACAAACATGCTACCCTTTCAAGGAAATGTAAATATGCGAGGTGAATGCGAAACGGGTTAAGCACAGCTCAGTCTGTTCTCACGCTTTGTACGAGCACAATGTTTGTGGCTCTTTGTTGTGATTGTAGACCTTTAAGGACAACCGCATCGCATCGTTTAGGGCACGAAAGAGTGACTGCTGGATGGGAAGAAGTTGCCAATCTCAGCCTGTTTAAAAGTAACACTAACGACTTTGTTTTGCATTTGTTAATGTATTTTTTTATGAACAGAACGTTTTTGGTCACGTGATCTAGTACCCGATATTGTGATAGTAGATGGCGAATCCCAGAAAACTATGAGAATAGCGGGGAGAGAGTAAGAGAGAGAGAGAGAGAGAGAGCTTACATGATTAGTTCCTGTGGTTTACGACGAAAGACTAACCCCGAGATGTTTCAGGGATGGGGCGATTTAACAGCTCCCTGAAGTGTTCTGCCCATCGCTTCAGCTGTTCCTCAGTTGTTGTCAGTGGGTGCCCGTTCTTGTCCTTCACTGGTTTGTCTGTCTGCTGTATGTGTGTGTGTGTGTGTGTGTGTGGGGGGGGGGTCCATCCTCCGTGTGTCCAGAATACAGCAGTTGCTCTCCAGATGAAAATCTCAGCTGTCCTGTCTGTAGCCACCTTGTCTCACTCAGTCCCAGTACTCCTATCTTGTAGTTCTTCATCTCTCTTGCTACTTGTATGGTCTTTCCTACTTCATACATTATCATACACTGCAAAGACAACGGGTTGGTGATGGGAACGGGCTGAATCATTTATGTGAAGGCTGATGTGAACAGATGCGTTTTAAGGGCGTGTTTGAAGGACTGGGCAGATTGACTGTGCCGTATTTCCTGGGGGAGGCTTATGATGTGGATGATTACACGGCCGGCACCGCAGGTGCCGTAGTTCCCGGGCCTGGTTAATGCCGGGATATTTATGACAGGAAGCGTGGAATGCGGCCCTGTCCTGCAGTCCCAAACCACATGGACCTCCATAGCATCATCTTACTATCATCCTCATCTCCATCATCATGCATAATAAAAATTGTCCCAACTTCCGAGTCCTCCGTGGGTTCCACCCATGACCTGGGAGGAACACCACTGGAGTTGGCAAAGAGTTGGGGCAGCAAAAAAAAAAAAAAAAAAAAAAAAAACCCTATGAGAATAGCGGGGGCGTTTTCAACGTAAGTAACTTAATAAATGTATATTGATGGTCTGCTTTATTTGAACTGCTGACGTCATACAATGGAGAGTTGGGGGGAATCGGCCGTTTGTGTCGGACTCACAGCTAGAGAGTTCTCTCCCTGTTAGAGGGCATCCTAAAAGCAAGGTATAAAACGAGACACCGAGAGTTCACCCCCTTCGCCCCAAAAGAAAAATAAATCTTTAAAAAAGCAGCATAGTCACACCTGCCAAAACTCACGCGGCGAATGCTAGCCATGTACTATGACGTCACCACCGCCACAGTATGGAAACTTGGCGAAAAAAGCGCCTTTTTGTCTTCCGGTATCCTTTCCCATGTCTTTGGCAATATGTATGTCTAAGTTGCTATGAAATCTGTTAAAGATGCACAACTAAGCCGACTATAATGCGGTTCAGAATTCTGGATAACTGATTTTTCGCTTTTTTTTTTTTTTTTTTGGCACCTACATTGAGAGCTGGCAGTATGAAATATAGATCAGGTTTCTAGTGGCCTAATATTGGTCTTACTTACATCATTCTCTGAATGACACATTTGTCTCGACACAGGTGATCCCTCAAGCTGAGGTTTGTCCTGTTTCAAGAAGCAGTGACAGAGACTTCTCACCTGTAATGATCACGTGGCGCTCGTGCGCAAACACTTGCGTTTACGACCAGACATGAAGCAACTCCCTTATCATGTGACTGACCGTGCGTATCGTTCCTCAGCTGACACTCACCCATACGATTTACTGTCCTGTTTTTCACAACATATGTCCACACCTTGCACGTGCAGCAAGTCGGCGGGGGAAGCACGTGCATTTAGTGGGTCGTTCACTGTCCTCTGTTCCAAGGAATACTACAAAAGTTGACCCTAAAAATGCAAAAGTTCACTTATGCCGAGACGAGCGTATCATTCAGAAAATGATGAGACTGAAACCCATATTAGGCCGCCAGATATATTTCATATTGCCAGCTCTATGTAAAGATTAAACGATTAAAAGCGAAAAATCAGTTATCCAGAATTTTGAACCGCACTGTAACCATACGTTTCCAGGGAACTACTTTGCGGATGTGATCAACTGTTGACGCAGTCTTCGGTTCCAGTTCGGTTGTTTCTTGCGGCGGAGAGGTTTGGGCTGCTTACGCGTCAAACTCGCAGTGCACGGATATTTGCGGACCGACCTACTAGCGCGTAGTGATTATCAACTGTGGCAGAGATGAGACGACAAGGCGAAATTGGCGCGTACAGTGTGCAATTACAGTATACACTGCCCCCACGGGGTGTAACGTGGTGATTTAAAGCGTCCTATGAGACAGACATTTACGATGAGAAAGCATGAATGGTTGGTGAAATCTGACAAAACAGCAGTTTTCGGACAGAAAAAGACAACAAAAGAAGCATTTTTTTCTGCGGAAAAAGCACTTTTGCACACCAATAACAACAAAACAACAACAACAACCACCCACAAAAACCTCCCAAAACAACAACTGGTTTCTGAAAAAAAATGACAAAACCGGAATCCCTTGCTATTATCTTATACACTCTAGGACAGACAGAGAACTATTCCTGTGGTCCGACTCGAAATGGGAAAGTCATGGGTTCGATTCCCGACAGAGCCAAAATCTGTACAGGCTTTTTCTGGTGCCCCCAACCTTGAAAGCAACCTTGTGGTGGACAGACGACGTTAATCTGGTTCCAAGGTAAAAAGAAATGTTTCTGCCAAAGTTCAGTTTCGATTCTCATCCTGTTTGTAACTATTGATTTCCTAAAACGTAACAATTTGCAATGTTTTTTTTTTTGTATGTATGCTCAGTGTGAAATAAATTATGGCGTTTATAGGAATCAAAACTGTTGTCCATCGTGCATACACAGAACCGCAGCGTGCATGCATTTTTCGTGGCAACTTTGTGTGGTCTGCCACGCGAAACGTGTGCTTGTTGCGGCAATGGAGACAACTCATGCAAACAGTAATCCCTGAAACAGGTTGAAAAAGCACTGTGCTGGTGAATGCGACAGAACTCACCGCTTCTGTGCACATTGTGAAATACTACCTGCACCACAAAGTTGTTCAGAACTGTCCACTTTCCTTGTCACTGAGTATTTTTGTTTTTTCCTTCTTAGGTGTCACTTGTCTCGGCGTAGGTCTCGGCTAGCCGATTTCGGGTCAGTGCAGAGGGTAAGCGTAGTAAAACCAGATGGTACAGAGTTGGCTAGCGGGCAGTACAAGCGATAGTAGGGGCAGCATGCGAAATTTTCACGTTTTGAGTGGGATGAAAATCACCAGGTGAGGTACACTGATTGTAATCATTTTCACAAGTCCTTATGTTAAATTTGGTTTGGGGTGAGAGGTTTAAAATATAGCAACACCACTACGTTCATGATGATGGACGACATGCCGCAATAGTATAACAAAGGCAAAATGTAGTCAGTCTTTCTTGTCTGATTGTCAAGCCAAGGAAAGGTTTTATTTAAAAAAAAAAAAGAAGTTTATGGGGGAAAATGGGACTTTTAAACTGTAACTGGAGCAGACAAGTGCGATGTGTCATGTTAGCAGTCTCTGTTTGACATCCGAGTCAGTTATTCTTTCTTTCTGACGTTCAGCCGGAATAAGTCAGCTTGGACGAGTTTATCATCCTAAGAAGTAATCCAAAGTAAGTTTGAGTCTCTGTTGTTGCCTCAGATGCATTTATCTTTCATATGTTGAGATCCCAACATACCATGAGCCGACTTGGCCGCACTGGTGAACACAGCCCACATACAGCTTGGCTCGCCAGTCGATTTAGGTTTGTCTCGGCTTAGATTTAGTCGAGTCCCTATAGCACAGCGTGTAAACGACAAACGCCCTATTGATCTGGTCTGAACAGTGCGAAATACTGGATGGCGTTGACGTCATCTGATGAATACTGTTTATGATGAATACGGCTGCGTCCAGGTCAAAAGTCCTGTAATTTATTACCAATTTATTAATTTGAAATGAAATGTAATCACGTATTTGTGAACCGTCGGTGCAAAGGTTGCCTTCATTGAAATTTGTATTGAGCATGTCATAAGTACGTCTTGTTTATGCTCAAACTGTTTTTCTGTGCTTCCTCCAAAGCAACAGGGGAGCCGGGGTGGCCCAATGGTAGAGCGTTGGACTTCCAATGCTCGGGTCGTGAGTTCGTATCCCGGCTGGGGCCAAATTTTTGTGCTGGCATTTTCATTGTTACCCCGTCTGTGGTATCACCCGTAACTGGTGGAAAAGGACGTTAAACCCCCAAACACCCACCCAAAGCAACAAAATAAATCTGTTTGAACCAAATGTAATCATGCCTCATGAAAGTAAGAAGTCTATGAATTCACAACCATAATTACAATGTGAGTGAGACTGAAATCAGAGTTCCGCGCTTTGCTAGAGGCTGCCGGAAATCAAGTTTGAATGTGGTTTATCTAACACAGGAGACTTCAGTGGATTATCATGTACTCGTTTTCACGACTCCTCACGTTTCAACAGGGCAACTGTGGGCAACTAGAAAGGAAGTAGAGCCCAAAGTTTTAACCGGATGCATTACAGTCATGCATGTGTGTGTAAGTTTGGCTGCTTCCCCTGACAGTTTCAGTTTGTATCAATGCATTAGCTCTAAGGCGCCATCTGGCAGGGTGAGCAACTCCCATCGTGTCAAAAACGCGTTTTGCACAAATGCTGAGACCATTACGTCAGTGGTCCTCCCAGAGTGTATTTTAGGGATTTGTATACTTGTATTGTCGCCAGCGACCACGTGCGAGTTGCAGTGAGATGACCAAGTGGCCGTGCTATAGCCTGTCCCATACAAACGCGTCACTTCACTTCAAAATGAAATAGGCGGCAGGGGAATGGTTTGGCTCATATGGAGGCAAAGACAGCCCCAAAATGGTTCCTATTTTGTACACATCTTACTGGTATCGTGTTCTTGTCACGGATATACGCCTAGGTCGATCTGTGAACCTAAAAAAAAAAAATAAAAAAAACCTGCGGGGTGTATCTTAAAGTATTAAATACTTAGGTTCAGAGTGGAACAACAGTGCCAAGCAGTTTCTGTTCATGATTCCCACAGAAGGAGTTTTATGTGTACACAATACAGCGTATACACATACATCATGAAGTAAGTGTAGTGCCGAGTATTCCAGTCCCATGGCGGGGAGCTAGGGTCGTGAGTTCGAATCCTAGCTGGGGCAAAATATTGTGCTGGCCTTTTTCTCGGTCTTTGACCCACCCACCCTCCATGCCCGTATGTAGCTTATTTTTCCTCTCTCTCTCTCTCTCAGAGAGAGAGAGAGAGAGAGAGAGAGCTTACATGATTAGTTCCCGTGGTTTACGACGAAAGACTAACCCCGAGATGTTTCAGGGATGGGGCGATTTAACAGCTCCCTGAAGTGTTCTGCCCATCGCTTCATCTGTTCCTCAGTTGTTGTCAGTGGGTGCCCGTTCTTGTCCTTCACTGGTTTGTCTGTCTGCTGTGTGTGTGTGTGGGGGGGGGGGGGGGCGGCTCCATCCTCCGTGTGTCCAGAATACAGCAGTTGCTCTCCAGATGAAAATCTCAGCTGTCCTGTCTGTAGCCACCTTGTCTCACTCAGTCCCAGTACTCCTATCTTGTAGTTCTTCATCTCTCTTGCTACTTGTATGGTCTTTCCTACTTCATACATTGTCCTGGTGTTCCATGTGGCTACTCTCGTCGTTGTCCTGGGTGTTAGAAGGGGGGTCGGCCTTGCAGCTTCCTTTCGGCTTTCACTGCACTGTGTCATAGGCCTCCGGTATGGAGACCCTTCCTTTTCCAGGTGAATGTCTTCGTTTGTTACCGTCGATGCTTCTGTAACTTGGTCTAATTTACAGGTAGGGGTGTTAACCCTACGCAAACCCATTTAGCCTCTGGGAGAGGTGGTCCACCATCATCTGGCCTCTACTCTGTGACCTGTCCAGCCAGGAGCATGTGCTCCCGCTGGCATAGCTCTCCGGGTCATCGAGGTACGCAAGCCACTACCCACGACAAGGGGTGAACTGTGTGGGGTTTTCGCGTCATGTCGTTACGTAAATCCTTTAGTCAGAACACACTACTAGAGCACTGCTATGGGTAGCGCGTACTTGTACTTGTTAGGTACATCCATAATTCACGTGTGATTTGTATGGTACAATATTAAACCACGCGTGGGACATCAGTTATGGAATTTTAAACCATGACCTATAATGGTGGCAGAGTGGTATGAATTTATTCATTATCCACTACCGGCTGTTCCCTTTTGATCTCTCCCGTTGTTTAAGTGCGGGAATCTCACTAGTGAAAATAAGTCATGTGACACATCACATGACAACCATTTCTGTGTGTTCCCTGCCAGGGTTTTATCTATATACATAGAAAGAACACAGATAGAACCTTTGGGCAGAGAATCATAGAAGAAGGCATTACTACGCCAGGTGCGCGGCAGCCCGATCTTCTTCAACACGGCCGACAAATGACTTAATCCGATATCTAACAAGCACTACTTACTTAGATCATGGATACTTTCAACCAACACTTACCAAAATCTGTTCTCGAAAAGTTCACTCGAAGCTGGCCTATCCGGCACCGGAATAACTCGCTGACTTGACTGGCCGTGGCAATCTAGGTGCAAATAGCGGCATTGAAGCTCAAAACGACAGGAGACTTTACATAATAAAACACTGCGTACTCAAATTTTCAACCAAAAGCCTGTGACATAAAGCTGAATTGAGTCTAGTCACTGCAGTCGTCTGCTATCCGCTGTGAAGGCAAGCGTATTCCTTGCCAGTATAGATCTCTGATTCAACCGAAGCTCCTTGAATCGCGCAATTATAAAATGTAGCCTTTGGAGGAAGGACACTTTAATCGTTGCACATGTACTCAAAATATGAGAAGCAACACTCACGAATTTCGATATTCCGTGAAGAACCGTGGTGGGAAGATTCAAGACTTGCAGCAAAAACCGGCCGCTATATCAAACTGTCATGCTCTCACAACGTAAACAGGGTTGTGCATGTTTCGGTTTCGCACTGAATTTCTGTTTGCTTCAAAGTGTTTCCAGGTTTGGGTGTGTCTTCATTCGAAGTTTTTGTGTGTTTTTGTTTGGGTTTGAGTGAACAGACACTGTATTGCCAGCGTAAGAAGGCGCACTTTATTCTGTCGCCGGCGTAATGATTTGCTGACCACTCCTGCCATGCGCTGCTCAGGTGCAAAAGCTAGCAAGGAGAGCAATTGTAGTCGGGTAAGCGCTGAAAATGCACCATAAATAAGAGGAAAAGGATGATAAAGCCATTACACCACATATCCTGGTGCAATACCGACTCGTATTTGCTCCATGACGAGATCTGCTCATTCACTAAAGCTCAGGGACTGATCTGCGTCATGGAGCAAATACTCGGTATTCAACAAAGTCATATGGTGTAACAGTTAAATATATACACACGCTCGTTTCACTGAGGGCAGGTTTGTGGTACAGTGTATCAACAACACTCGGTCACTTCCACTGTAGACTTTGTAGATTTCAAACACAAGCACAGAATGGACGTCAAACAGACAACAGCAGCGAGAGAGAGGAGAGCGACAAGCAGGAAACGTGTGAGACTGACAGTGGTCATGCTGTTCCTGTGGGCAGTCTTTCAAAAGTCGGCTGATGGAGGTAAGTTTCCAAGATCTTGAGACTGTTTGGTAGACTGGTCCAAACGGCTATTTTAATTATTTGAAGTTTTGAGGATTATACGAATTTTTGATGACTCCGTGGATAGTAATGGAAACAACATCATAGGACGGGCTAAAATTTCCACGTTCAAATGCAAGTTTTTGTGATAAAAAAAACACTCGTCACTGCCGTTCTAAGCAAAGACGATGGCGTAAGTCTACCTCTGACAATGACGTAAGAAACATACGTCATCAGCACAGACACGCAGGTGTACCAGACGCACTCTCGGAAGTGATTGCCGTCTGGATGGAGGTGTGTGTGTGTGTGTGTGTGTGTGTGTGTGTGTGTGTGTGTGTGTGTGTGTGTGTGTGTGTGCGCGCGCGCGCAGGCCAGTATATCCGAATATACTCAGCCGAATGGCTGCAAACTCGGGGTCTCCCAATATGTTGTGATGGCATATGTGATTTTGGAGTTATCGCCCTTTTGAGAAAAGTTGGTTGTCTGGCGTTCTCAGGCGTAAAATTCATTTAAATCACTTCAATGTTTGGAAGTAGGTAGCAGGGATACGGACTGTGAACAGAATGACTTTTGGAGGTAGTCGCTCCTACACTTTTGACGTAAACCGTACTTCATTTGACAGTGCATTTTAAAATCGCTCATAAATAATGATAATAATAATGAGTATTGTATAGGCGCTTTACCCAATTTCATGAATCGGCTCAAAGCGCCGCGAACTGAACCCAACACGCACGCTTACGTAAATCACACGCATTCTCTCACACACTGGACATAAACACATTACAATCACATGGTGCGAAGGGTCAGCTCAGCTATTTAAATTTCGGAATTTGCATTTATTTTTCCAATTTGGTGGGCTGAACACTTCCAAAGCAGAGGGGGAGGAAGCCGGAGTACACGGACGTTCGGCCCGAATGAACGGTGCCACATACGAGAAGGAAAAATTCTTTGCCCCGAGTGGGACTCGAACCCCTGATCTCTCGTACTGGTTACAAGTCTCTTAACCACTAGACCACTGACCGCCCCATATTATATGGATAAAAATGAAAAAAAAAGAAGAGTGAATGGGTTGTTTGTATGTTTTTTATATTTTAAAAAAATATTATTATTTCGGTTTCAGTTTGTAAGGCACTTATAGAGCTCGTTCTCCAGCATCAAAGTGATTACGTCAAATGTATCATGCGTCATCCCATTGAGGAAAAACGTCATAGATTTCAAAGAAAACAACTTCACGTATCTTTTCCACAGACCTAAAAAAAAGATAGACCCACTGCTTGCGAGTGTCGCTATCGCGGCCATCTTGTGAATACCAGAACTCAGATGCTCTGTGTACAGGACGCCTCGTTCGAAATACAAAGTTCTTTAGAAAGACGTCATCAGAAATGTGACGTAAGATAAAGCGGACCAATGCTATGCGCGCTATGTAAACAGCTGATAGCGTCTGGCCAATGCTATGCGCGCTTTGTAGACAGCTGATAGCGTCTGGCACTTCCAGGTACTCGCAACATCGCGCGCGGCGGCGTCACACTTCCAGCACCGCAGGGGGCCTATCTTTTTTAGGTCTGTGAACTCTTCCAAAAACAAGATTAGCCTGACAAGCCCGGTCAGTTGTTAAGAGAGAGAGAGAGAGAGAGAGAGAGAGAGAGAGAGAGAAAGAGAGTCCTTCTCCCGGATACCTGGCATTACAAACTAACGACCGTGACGACAGCGGGTGATTAAATGGAAACAACATATTGGGCTGGTGACCGTCTTGTTTCAGAATCCCTCTATATGGAGACGTGGAAAGCGGGGATTTCTGTACTGGGTTTTGTTTTTGACATTGACTCTCACTCAGCAGCATAATAGAGTGAGAGCATATCACATCGCCTGCAGAACATGCACGCAGACACGCAGAGAGAGAGAGAGAGAGAGAGAGGGGTGTGTGTGTGTTTGTGTGCGCGCGCGCAGCGGCGCGCGCGCACCCGCAGTCCCCAGTCAAGAGCAGGCTTGAGAGAGAGAGAGAGTTTCTTTTCACCAATACCAAGCAATCGTCTGTCACCTGCTAATCAGGCCTGCGGGAAGTACCTCTGGCAAAGGGGAACGACTATGTTACAAGAATTCATTCACCCATGTAGAACCTCGCATACGTCAAAAGGTCATCCAGCTAGGCGAGCTAACACGACCTCGTGTGTTTGGGGTTTTGCGAGCACAAAGAGGCACGAAATGGGTTTCTAGTACTTTCTGTATGTCAACATGCTTGATGTCTAAGAGCTTGCGTAGATGTGTGCGCGGGCAGCATACGTGACACAACAACCACGACGACAGCAGGTCACTGAATGGAAACAACATACTGGGCTGGTGACCATCTTGTTTAAAACTCAAAGCGCCGCGAACTAAACCCAACACGCACGCTCACGTGAATCACATGCATTCTCTCACACACGGGACATAAAACGTTACAATCACGTGGTGCGAATGGTCAGCTCAGCAATTTAAGTTTCGGAATTTAGAACTGCATTTATTTTTAAATTTTGTGGGCTGAACATTTCCAAAGTAGAGGTCGAGCGAGCCGGAGCGCATGGAAAGAACCCCCGACGATCGGCACGAATGCACGGTGCCACGTACGGGAAAGAAAAATTCTTCGCCCCGAATGGGACTCGAACCTGACATCTCGGATTGGTGATAAGGTCACCAGACCACCGACCGCCTCAAATAAATAAAGAAAAATATTTGCAAATGTTTTGGACAAGCAACTTTAAGGGATGGTTACCATCTTGTTTTCTGCGTGTTCAGAGCAACCATTATATTTCAGACATACGTGAGACCAAAGAACATCGCCAGAACCGACTCTCAGAGGAAGAAACCGGACCAAACCATGGCGTGGACCTTACGGTAATTACAGGCGAGGAGTCTCCGGTGTCAGTCAAGGTGGCTTCACACCAGACAGGAACTTCTCAATCAACACCGCACACAACGCCTGTCGACGGTACATCGTCACCTGCATCTTTACAAGCAAAGTCGGCAAACAGTCTGCCTTTACAAGCACCAGTTTCTGGAACGCCACTGACGTCAGAGATTTTGTCATGGATGATGTTACTACAGGCTCCGCAAAGTTCGTTGTTGACAACAAAGGTAACAGGTTCAGCAGCTCTGGTAGATCTCCAGCCAATGCCTGCCAGGAGTTCATCGCCGTTGACATCACTACAGGCCACACCCACAGACGGTTCATCGATTCTGACGTCCACACTAAACTCTCGACAGTCAGCTACGTCATCTGTTGCCTGGCCCTTTGCTGCCGAGGAAGAGTACGTGTCAACAGAAGAACCCCGTATCCCAGAATTTGCTAGACCGTATTGTGAAACCCAAAATTGCACCAGACCTGGACAAACGGTAGAGTCGCTCTGCTTGATGGTGGGGATGGCTGGAGACTTCGATTTAATTGACCAGGGTGATGGATGCAACTCGTTGATTATCTTGCGCATCCAAACAGCTGAAACACACGGGATCATCTTACACGTCGATTTTTCTAACCAAGGCTACGGCGACTATGTCCAACTTTGGGACGATGACTTTTATTCATGGACTGATTTGCTTGCAAACGGTTTGCCCAATCCTTCCTATTCTAACGCCACCACGCTAAGGATCCGTGTCGTATATGACCCCAGGCGACACAACAGGACTGAACTGAGCCTGTGGTATACGTCGTTCATTCCCAATAGTCAGTATAATTTTACTGGCTGTGATAGTGGCTGGATGCCTTATCGAGACCACTGTCTGATTCTAGATTACAATAAGGCAGAACTATCATACTCAGAAATACACGAGTATTGTTATATATATCACGATAGAGCAAAGCTGGCACCATTAGAGAGCTACAGCGAGAGAGATTTTGTAGTCAGCACTGTTCGCCTTAGTGCGGAATACCAGAACGCCATGGTAGTAGGTTTGAAGTTTGAAGTCGCCATCGCGCTGAACAGAGTCCGCACAGTGTCAACCCGACTTGCACACCTCTACAGGTGTCTGTTTCAATGGGGGGATAGGCGCGGCCCTATCGCCTACCAGCTACTCAACTTTGGACTGTCGTTAGGCAATAGCCAACAATGTATTGTACTGTATGTGTATGATGAAGGTTATAAACTTTCCTCTTGTCCTTGCAATTATAACAAGGATAATTATGAGTATAATGACCTTTATACATATTCAATGGACCTGAGCACTGGTCTTGACGTGTGGAGTGTACCTGACGCTATCCCGTGTATGAAGACAAACAAGCTGCACAACAAAACCCAGCCGGTAATCACACGCGTCAACCTAACTACAGCAACACCACTACCAACCAGCATCACGACCAAAGTCTGTCCTGACGGGTCTCTGATGCAGAAGTTCTACCCGTGTCCGCAGGACGACCAGCAAGGCGCGAGGACCGACCAGAACCTACCGCTATTTTACTGCGCGCTCGGCCCGCCCGTCCACTACACAGTGGTGTGTGACGGAAATGATGACTGTTATGATGGAAACGATGAGAGAAATTGTATTGATATCAAGTTAACAAGACTTTCCGTACCATATTTTGTCTGCGACGATTCACAGATTTTGATACCATGGGAATGGCGTAGCGGGAGAGTGCACTGTTTCGACGGTAGTGATATCAGACCCAAACCAGGCCACTGCACGAGAGGGAAGAAATCGTTACTTAATTTCAGGGATCAAAAGACAAGGTGACTTAAGAAGAACAAGAAAATTACTCCCTAATATACTTGTTTGGATTCACATATTTACTTGAGCAATGATAAACACAAAATCGGCGTGTGTTGTTACGCTTAGAAACTTAGTGTTTAACACAAACTTTAGCTTCGCTAACAATACAAACTAGAGGAGCAAAGCCTCCTTGGCTCACTTGTGAGATGGGTAAATGTTTGTAAAGCTTATCACTAACTTGAAGTAAGGGCTCTTGTGTTCATAGTTCCTAAGAAAACGGTAAAT
This sequence comes from Batillaria attramentaria, assembly GCA_018292915.2. Lineage (NCBI taxonomy): Eukaryota > Metazoa > Mollusca > Gastropoda > Batillariidae > Batillaria > Batillaria attramentaria. Next base: position 568,920 of record JACVVK020000365.1, read on the forward strand.
GGCAATATAACAGTTTTTCTAGGACAGCTTCTATGACCTTGACCTTGGGTCAAGGTCATTCAAATGAGATCTGTAAGTGAAGAGCTTATCAGTGACTATCATTACGCCACGTTTGATAGCTCTAGTGTTTGTAGTTTGTAGTACAAATGGTAATGTAAAATTTCACAACAGACAGCTGTAATGACCTTGACCTTGAGTCAAGGTCATTCAAATGGTTATGTCTACATAGGTCTCTTTTCTGTCTATCATTGTACTTTGTTTGGTGCCTTTGCTTTTAGTTGTTTCCAAGAAAATGCTAACGTTAAAGTCTCTGTAAAACATCTTGAATGGCCTTGAACTTGACTCAAGGAAATCGAATACAAAATTTTAATATGCCAGTACAGGTTTTGTCAATGTCTATCATCATGCAAAGTTTGATGCCTCTGATACCCTTACGTTCTGAGAAAATGGGAATTTTAAATTTCCAATGAGACAGCTTTGATGACCTTGACCTTCAGTGAAGGTCATTCAAAATGGTATGTTTTGAAAGGCCTATCAGCGTGCCAAGTTTGGTGTCTCTGCTATTCATACTTTCTGAGGAAATGCCTATGTTAAGGTTTTGGAAGGTTTTCCGCAAAACAGCTTGCATAACATATACCTTTCAAGCAGATTTAACTCCTTTGCAGCATCCAAGTCTTGTTTTCATAACCTTGGTCAGCCCGATGTTACCGAGTGTCTAGGTTTCGGGGCTCAGTCTTTCCTCCTGGCCTGTTCAGGGACGTTCCCACTGACAGCGTCTTCAATTTCTCGAAAGAGGCCAATTTGTTTTATAAGATATCATATAACATGACGGTTACTTTATGTTCCTGGCTGGTCTTCGCCATCAGGTTTGGCTCAAGTTATTTGTATTGTCTTCGTATTGCTAGCCCTTTTAAAGTTGCAGTGTGTCGGTCGAAATCAACACACGGTTGTGTGTTAATTGTCCGCAGCCGAGCGCACTTCATTTTGAGCACTCAATTTTATGTACAATAAATTCAGCCAATCATGTTCTGTCTACAGGGTTGTTCGACACCCGTTAAAACTAAATGTAAACTGCAAACTTTAAAAATTATTGAACTCAGTACCGAAAAATCTTCAGTTTATTTAAATTGTATTTTTCGTTTTCATGTGCATTTAACTCTACTATTTCATGCAGTGATGATGAACCAACTCCACTTCCACCGGCTGTTGTAGAGCTAGATGGTAAAGGAAAAGCTACCATAACCAAACTCTCGCCTGATGACGCAGGATGCAGCGAGACTCACTTTCAGTGTCCAGGCGGATACTGTATCCCTACTTACTTGCTGAACAATGGCGAGAATGACTGTATGGATGGTGAAGATGAGAACATCCTAATAGACAACTTGACGTGTCCAGGGTTTTACCGCTGTTGGCGGTATGGGGGCTGCGTACACCCCAAGCATGTTTGTGACGGTATTTACCACTGCCCAGGTCACGACGATGAACGGTACTGTGATCTGGACTGTCCTGACAACTGTACCTGCGAGGGTTATGCCTTTACCTGCCGTACCTTTCCTGAAGATTTCAAGAATCAATATAAGTATGTCGTGGTGCGATACCTGGACTTGAGTAGAAATCGGCCGACGTCATTAGAAGACATTCACTTCATGCCGTTCCTTCGCTTCCTGAACCTGTCCCAGTGTGCCTTGACCAACGTCTCTCTGGAAGACATGCCGCTGTTGAACATTCTCGATCTCAGCTTTAACGAGATACACGACCTCAACGCGATGCAGTTGCAAACTCTAGTTGGCCTGACGCATTTAAACCTGTCTGGGAACCACATGACGCCGCATCTCGACACTGGCTTTCTGCTGTTTACCAAACAAGCCGGCATGGCCAACCTGAAAACTCTGACAATGGTTGACACAGGTATAGAGCTTCTTGGATCCGGCGTCTTTCAGTTTCTGACGGACCTGACGTCACTGGATTTGCGAGAGAACAAGTTACGGTATTTTTCAAACGACGCCTTCGAATTTCTGAGGAACCTCCGAGTCCTACGAGCTGACGATGCCCGAGTTTGCTGTAAGATTTTCCACCAGAACACGGAAATAAAAGAATGTGACGCCCCAAGTGATGAACTCTCCTCCTGTGACGACCTGCTCAAGTCTGAGTTTTTCAGGGTGTTCCTGTGGGTCTTCTCTGTGCTGACGGTCACTGGTAACGCCGGGGTGCTGATCTTCAGGCTGTGTCTTGAGACAGAGGGCACGTCTCTCGCCTACCGCGCGCTGGTCGTCAACTTGAGTATGTCCGATTTCCTCATGGGCGTGTATTTAGCGACCATCGGCTGGGCTGACGCACACTTTCAAGGTGTGTACGTTTCCAAAGAAACCGAATGGAGAGAGAGCAACACCTGCAAAGCTATAGGCTTTCTGTCTTTAGTGTCGAATGAAGTGTCGACGTTCGCTATCTGTCTGATCACCCTGGATCGGTTCTTGGTCATCAAGTTCCCTTTTAGCTCCAGTTTCCGTCTGACCAAACTTTCTGCCATTGTCACTTGTGGCGCCACCTGGGCTGTTGGGATGACCTTGGGGGCCTTTCCCTTGTTCCAACCGGACTGGGAGTTTTACGGACAGAACGGAATTTGTCTGCCCTTACCCATCACACAGAGGCCGTTCAAGGGACAAGACTATGCCTTTGGTATGTTTATTATCCTTAACTTTGTCCTCTTCCTCGTTATCGGCACTGGTCAGGCACTCATCTTCTACAACATTCACAGCTCAGCGATGGCGACGATGAAAGGTCACCGCAAGCAAGACACGGTTATCGCTCGGCGTCTGTTCCTCATCGTCAGTACGGACTTCTGCTGCTGGTTCCCTATCGGCCTGATGGGACTGCTGGCCTCCAGTGGGATTCCCATCCCTGGCGTGGTCAATGTGCTGGCCGCAGTGTTCGTGCTACCCATCAACTCGGCCATCAACCCGTTCCTGTACACAATCAACGCTTTGCTGGAGCGACGCGCGAAGAAGATGGAGCAGAAGCGCGTGGAGAGGATGATGAGAAAACTGAGAGTAGAGCTACGTTCCTGGCCGTCTGATAAAGTGGAGGAGCTGGTTCAGTTCTGTCTGAAGACGAATCTTGTGGCAAAAGAGCGTATGTTACAGTAGCCACGACAAAGCACGTCTGGAACAGACTGCATTCACCGAGATCCCAGGCGGTTCCGGCTATCCAGGTCTGGCGTCACTGAAAAGCTGTTATTTGTAATTTTATTATCTGGGATGTGCTGAAAAGAGGCCAGGCAGTAAAGGGAAGAGAACTGAACGCGCTTGACGGTTCAGTTCTGTCTACACGAATCTTGTGTAAATGGTCATCACATATGACATATACAACAGAAGACACGTTCAGCGGAGAAAATGTACGCGGACCCAATGTGTTCCGTAAACTGGAGAATGTGCTTGCATTGCCTCTTGTTGCAGGTTAAATTTTCTCCATCCCCTCCAGCACGCACGCACACACACACACACACACACACACACACAAATATTTGACGTCAGGCTCTAGCACTGAGATCGTCTGAGGATGTATGTAGTGTATGTATCTATGTATGTACGCTTTTATTCGTATTTATTTAGTTGATTATTTATCTATTATTCATGTGTTTATTTATCACCTTTTTGTATACATTTATTTGTAAAGCGCCTAGAGCCCCGGCTTCGGAGATTAGGCGCTATAGAAATCCTCATTATTATTATTATTATTATTATTGTTCATTTCTTGTGATGTCCATGTTGACTTTGTGACTTCCCCGCCTGAATTATTTTTCACATGGAACCTGGAAGACCTAGCGAGCTGGTGAAATGTCGGAAGCAGTGACGATACATGTTCTTGCAGATTTTGTCTGTGAACCAAACATTTGACGTCAGCCTCACGCTGATTGTCTGACAGATGATACTTCTTCATATCTTGTGATTTCCTTGTTGCTTTTGTGACTTCCGTGACTGAATTAATTTTGACATAAAATCTGGAAGATCTAGAGAACTGATGAAAAGTGGACTTTTAGAGAGCTGATGAAAAGTGGACTTAAGGTGGGTTGGGGGAACTTCGGCACCCTTGCGGTTCGGGGGAAATTCGTCACCCCAAGTTTCTTCTATAATTCAATGCACTTACTAAGCTTTCATCCCTCCAAATAGGCTCTCCCAAGTAACTACAAGATTCCAAACGATAGATGGAACGACCAGTGAAAATACTTGGTACAGCCAGACGCGTCAAATGATCGCATTCTGACTTGACTGCTTTTCTCGTCTGCTTCATAACTTCACGTGTCTTTTGCCGGTAAAGTCCCAACTTCACGTGTCTTTTGCCGGTAAAGTCCCAACTATCTTTGTATAGTCTTATTTTTATGTTTTTGAATGAAATCAAATATATTAAGGGTCTTAAACATAAAAATGACTTTATTTTAAAGTTTAAATGTTTCTTTAGCGATGGCACACATCAAAACACTGCATAAACACGAAATTACTGAGGGTGACGAAGTTCCCCCGACCAAAAATGTACATGGGGGAAATCCGTCACCATCAACAGGGGAAATTCGTTTTAAGAGTAAGCTAAGAAGTTGAAATATTCTAACACTAAAATAGCCTTCCAGGATGGTTCTACCATAGACACACTCACATTCCCAGACTGGTCGATTTGCTTAGCTTAATGAATACACACAAAAATAACCTGTTGTTTTAAGCTCAGTTTTGCCTGAAACAGTCTTCTTCATTCAGAGAGAGAGAGAGAGAGAGTTGTTTAATCACACATGTTAGATAAAAATAAAGAAGAAATCTGACCTACAGTTTGTAGCACATCACATTAAGGCACTGAAACCATGAAAACAAATACTCTCAAGCCTAGTGACGAAGTTCCCCAGGTGGTGCCGAAGTTCCCCCGAAGGGGGTGACGAAGTTCCCCCGAAGGTGTCGAAGTTCCCCCAAACACACTCACTTGTTCTCAGAACGATTTTCAATGCACATTTATGAGGTTAAAGTCGCAGTTTCATTGAAAGCAGGTCTGCGATTGGTTAAAGTATCCGTTGGCATTAAGCATGTTTCTCTCACGTGAACACGAAAAGACGGGCAGCATGTTAAGTCAACACGCTAGTGGACGCATGCACGCAGTGCCGAAGTTCCCCCAACCCACCTTAAGTGCTTTGGATTGTACTTAAGAAATTGCAAAATTGGAACTTTTTTTAACGGCGCTTCTCGCAGAAACTAGAAAAATGTATTTATCTAAAAGCTTTGTTATTCTTAATACTAAAGCTATAGTAGTGCAGTAGTTCATGTCATATGTGAAGTTGTCACAAGTGACAAAAATACCGGAATGATGAGTAATTTGAAGGAGTCTTTTCATAGATATTTGGCCTTATATGCAAACCACCCCTACCTCGGATTTTGTTTTTTTAATACACAAAACCTGTCAGAGCTACAGCGCTGTGCTACGAATACAGGCAGTATAATTGGATGGTCATCCCAAGTTCAGAAAATGAAGCCATTTGAACATTTTTTTTTTTCGTAAAAAATACGTAACGTGACCGATTTTTTAAAAATGGGCGATAACTGTTCTAAAAATGCGGTAGGATAAAAATCGTTAAAGGTAGATCTGGAGAATATGACTGCCCATTTTATCTCAAAGTAAAAAGCCCTCCAACGAGGTGGTTTAGGAGATAGCCATCATTACATCCGTACACACACACACACACACACACACACACACACACACACACACACACACACACACACACAGACGTCTCACAACTCCCGTCAAAAAGAACGCAGCAGCATAGTGTGCACGTAAGGTGTCTATGACGCAGATTTCTTTACGTCACTGTGTGCGTGAAAGTATGTATTGTGTGGAGAAACGTCACAGCCTTGTTTTGTATCACTGAAACTTGCAGCTGCGCGTAGCAAAATCTGCCCCGTCCATAGACGTGTAGAGACAGACACACCGGGGTGCCGGAAAAGTGACGCCGCCGCGCGCCATGTTGCTAGTAGCTGGAGGTGCCAGCTGTTTACATAGCGCGCATAGCATTGGCCAGATGCTATCAGCTGTTTACATAGCGCGCATAGCATTGGTCCGCTTTATCTTACGTCACATTTCTGATGACGTCTTTCTAAAGAACTTTGTATTTCAAACGAGGCGTCCTATACACAGAGCCTCTGAATTCTGGTATTAGTAAGATGGCCGCGATAGCGACACTCGCAAGCAGCGGTGGCAGCGTGCGGCGGTGCGTCTATCTCTTTACGTCTGTGGCCCCGTCCAAGGACTACTCTACCCAGGACAGGCACAGCCATATTTCAGACTCCGGTAGCGGAGGCCATCGCGCCGAGTGCAAAAGACGCGCACTGAGCATACGTGGACCCAAATAATTGTCGGTACAAGATGCGCAAGAATATTAAAGATGAGAATATTCCTAATATTTACTGATATAAACTATTTCCAAGTCTGAATAAACTGAAAATGCTTTAGTCTTATTGGTGATTGTTTAAAAAGCATTTTAGACGTGAACTGCAGACGGAAGCAGTACAATAATTTGATCATTCCAAGATCAGAAAGTAGATCTGTGTGTCTCTTCATGACAGAAAACTTTAGTGAGTGCAACCTTTCAGTGATTGTTAAAAACATGCCCACTTGGTGCTCCCCACTGACATTCAGTGCCCTCAAGAATGGCACCAGTATTCCATTGAGTAAGATGTTTCATCCCAACAATGGTTTGAGATCGTATTCTCAGTTCTATGAAAGTGTGCGCATAGCAGTGAACAGTGACATTCCTTTTGACAAGAGGATTCAGAATGTTGTAACTCTTCTTCAAGCTCACACGTCAGCCTGTGTGGATACCAAGAAAGAGTAAAAGTTGGCATTTTTGACACGTCAGTTGGAACTTTTGTCAAAGAAAGTTTTCCATGAATGGTTACTGTTTTGCTCTTGAGTCATACCCCTAGTGTAGTTATGAACAGCTCAGAGACTTTTTGTTGCTGCCAAGCAAACGCAAGCTTCAATACATCACTTCATCTATTGACAAGGATAAGGTGTTAAAGGACACTTTTGACAAAGTTCAGATGCCGCAGCAGAAGAGTGTATTACTCTTGGTAGATGAAGAACAGATTAGGCCAACCGTTGCATTTCCTCTTTAGTTTGTCTCTTGCTGGGATAATCGGCAATTCTGTTTGGTTATGTGTGTGTTTGTTTGTTTCAATGTGTGTTTGTTTACAGCGACAAAGGCTTAGCTAGTATTTATTACCCATTTTGTAAACCCTAAAACAAGTTGCGCGCCGTTCACAAGCGCAAGGCTATTTATGGCTGGCATGGCTTTCCTCTCCGTAGGCGGCCAGCGCCAACGCCACGCTATTCGCGTTGCCACGCTATTGGCATTGCATAGCATGACCTATTTCCGCACGCTGGACGCTTCCTCCTCTTGTCCGATGTGTCCAGCTCATTGCGCCAGCGTCGCTTTTGGAAGACAGACTTCAGTTCGCTCGGCAGCAGCGGATTTCCTCTGTTTTTACAAACTTGATTCCATGTTTATGTAAGTACCTGTTCTGGTTCATTTGACTTATTCACTCACATCTTGTTTCCGTTGTTTATTTTATCACACGGTGTGGATTTGCTCTCAGAGTGTCCCCGTTTTCGACTGTTTTCGAACGCTACGTGGTCCGGCCTTTTACCGTGCCCCCCAAGTCCTACCATGCCGGCAGGCGCACGGCACTGGCATCACTTTTTGCTCGACATTGCGCAGCTCCCCAAGATGGGCATTACTACAAAAACATTTTTGTCATAAGTGATCACTAACCGCATACACTAAATTCTTGTTAAGTCAGCACGAAATCTGTGTGATCCTTTTCGTTTCAGGCTGTAGCTCTTTGGAACCAACTTCCTAAATCTCTTAGACACACAGAGTCCAGTGCCAGCTTCAAACGCTGCCTCAAAACCCACCTATTTAAAACTGATGACTGATTTACTCTGCCCTTCCACATTTGGCAAATAATCTTCGGAAATAGCATCACTGGGATCATTGGTTAACGAATGCAAAGAATGAAAAGGTGGATGGAAGTTAGAGTAAGCAGATATTTTTGGAGAAATATCTCACCTTGTTCAAAATGGTTCCTTTGACTTTGCTTGGATGACGTAGCACGGCGTAACATACGTTTTTCTAAAGAACTTTGCATTTCGAACGAGGCGTCCAAGTGTGCCCCACGGGCACTTGGCTGGCGCCTGGCGGTGAGCCCAGAACTGGATCCGCGATAGCGCAGGGAGGACGTCATTCATGGTTGTACTGGAGGGCGCTAGTGGGCGCCTGGCGGTGAGCCCAGAAGTGGACCCGCGATAGCGCAGGGGGAAGTCTATCATGGTTGCCCCGTCTTTAATAATACCACCCTCTTTCATGTAGCAGTTTGTTATTTTTCCCCCGAAACTGAAGAACACCTACAACCACAATTCTTTTGTCAGAATCATAAAGACAATTTTATTTTTCGAGAACAAAACATAAATGCACGTCAAAGGACAACGCCATACTCATGTTCAATCAATCAAGACTGCTGTCGCAAGTTTCGGTCACATGATCTCATTACGTCACTTCTGGTATGACAGTGATACGCTTGCTCCATGACACTCTCCTCCTCAGCTTCGATTGTGAACTTATCTGACTATGGCGGGTGGTTGGTCTGGAAAAAAATGAAAATAACAAAAGATTAAAAAACAAACAATATTATTGTATTAATTAGAGAAACACAAATGTAATTTTTGAAACCCTTAGTATAGGTTTTGTCTACCTGTACACAATCTAGAAAGGACAGGCCGAGACACAATAGGAAAGGTCGTATGATTAGGTTGAACAAAATCAAACGAGATCTAAGCTCGTGTTCATACCTGTAATCTATGGCCTTGACCTTGCTCGAAGCCTTTAAACATGCGCAGCACCTGTAAAAGAACATGGCATTATAGTCCTCACATGCCAACAAATATAAAAACATGTTTGAAAAGGGGGAATGCTGTAAAATTTGCGAAAAAGGCTGAGAGCGATCATAAGCCCCGTGTCGCATTTTTGCGAAAATAGCAATAAAAGAGTTAAAATGCTCCTATTACAAGATTTTTATTCATCACAAAAGAAACTGGTTTTATCTTTGTTTGTTGTTGTTTTGTACTTTGTGTGTGTGTGTGTGTGTGTGTGTGTGTGTGTGTGTGTGTGTGTGTGTGTGTGTGTGTGTGTGTGTGTGTTTAAGAGTGTAATTTTGACACTGCATGGCCGGATCAAACTAGCAAGAGCCCCTTTAGACGTCACAAGTTGTTACGTTATGTTACCAGAATCTTGGTTGTTCAGGCACCTCTTCTAGCATGCTGCTGTAGCGCGGGGTGGGTAGGTCCCGTTCTGATCTCCCACACTCTATACTGCGATACCACAGTCTGGGGAACACACACACACACACACACACACACACACACACACACACACACACACACACACACACACACACGGACAGTCAACAAACATACGTGATATTCATGGTCTTTACACACGTCAACTATAGCCATCGATTTTTTTCACAAACGCTCTTTCAATGTTCTTCCAACCCACTTGAAAGGACGCACGCACCATTTTAGAAACAAATGCAAAATCAACACATGTAAAATACACACACACACACATACACACACACACACACACACACAAACACGTGCATACGCGCGCACACACAAACACGTACGCATGCACGCACACACACAATTGTAGAAACAGACAAAATCCACACAAGCAAAATTCCAAACACACGCTGGCATGCACAAACACAAACAAACACACACACACACACACACACACACACACACACACACACACACACACACACACTTACTCAGCGTCGTCCTTAGAGAGACCACACAGGGCAAGTTTTCGGCCACCTGTCAGCAACATCTCTATAAGAGCCGTACTGTCACACTCCTTCGGGAGTATCACTGGTTGACACTGCAACAGAGTGTCAGTAACACGTCCTTGACATAACAGTAAATTCCTCATTGCTACCATGGTTAGGCTCGAAGGTGGTTCAGTTCTAAGCTGTGGTGGGAATGTCTAGCATCACACCAGTAAGACACGCACAAAAAAGGCTTGCCTTTAGTTGAATCAGTGCATGCATGCAGGGATGTCACTGGTGCCCGGACACAGGAATTAATTTTGACCGTTAGACTTGGCCAAATGTCCGATGAAAAAACTGTCCAGCAGGACAGATGTCCGATTGTTTATTTCAAGAGGAGGTCATATGTCCGATTGCGTTTCTGTTGATCGCGGACAAACTAGTGACATTTTTTTCGAGTGAGGGCTGTAACAGTATTACCTGAAATGAGTTAATAATTTTTTTTTCACTTCTCTTTGCCAGTAAGTTTATGTCCTTTTGTTATGGTCTTATTAGTCAATAAATCCCCTTTTCCTCAGTGTCTTCCACACTACTCACATGTATGAAGGACACAATGAGGCAAAGAGTTTAACCCTGACCTGTGTTTATGTGGTTCCTGTTTTACAATGCTTTATTGTCGCGCGCCAGAATGTCCTATTGTTTCGTTCCAATTCAGGACAAATGTCCTATTCATCTGCCACCTTCCAGGACATTTGTCCTAATAAAGGTTTCAAGCTCCAGTGACATCCCTGGCATGGAACCAAAATGCAGTAGCCCGCCGCTGGCATTGTCGCCGACTACAATCGACAAACATGGCGGAGGTCAGTCGTGTATGGACGGTCGTGTTTTCCTCGTCTGCACGGCCATCAAACGTCATTGTGTTGCATTCGGAACTGAACCAATCTAAGAGTATTTCTGGCGAACACTGAGGCGTAGTGACGAATACAACTGTTCCAAAACAGAATTCTCCATGTATCATAAAGCGGGGAGCCGGGGTGGCCGAATGGTAGAGCGTTGGACTTGCAATGCTCGGGTCGTGAGTTCGAATCCCGGCTGGGGCCAAATACATTTGTATTTGTGCTGGCCTTTTCGCGTTGCCCCGTCTTTGATATCACCCTTATGTGGTGGAAAAGGACGTTAAACTCCCAAACACCCATCCACCCACCCCGTAGTCATAAAACCTTGTAGTGGTAGCAATGGCTTCTTTGAAATGAAGCGCGACAGGGACAAGACTGAGACTGTGGTTTGATTCGACAACTGTATCAGTTGTGCATTTAGCTCAAAGCGCCTCAGACTGAACCCAACACGCAAGAGCACGTGAATCACGCGAATTCTCCAACCGACACACTGGACAGAAACATATAACAAACAACATTTGCAAATCTTCATTCGAGTCATTTCAGTATCGGACATTAAAAGTTTATTCTTTTTTTTTTAAATCAGGTTTTGTGAGCTGAATATTTCCAAAGCAGATGCGGAGGAAGCCGGAGTACCCGGGGAGAACCCCTGAAGACGGACTGGCCCGAATGAACGGTGCCACGCACAAGAGAAAAAATTATTTGTCCCAAGTGGTACTCGAACCAAAACTTATCACCTGTGTTGACGTCCAAACGTACATGCAGTCCCGCTTGATGTCAAAGGTCAGAGATCCCCGGTTGCGCCGCCTGCCGGTGGGTTTTCTAGTGATCGTCATCACGCCGTCACCATCCATCGTCACCCACTTCTTCTGCCACGTGGTGCCGAACACAGATTCTGATGACGTTATCAACAATTGTGACAATCAGTTAACGCTCTTGAAAATCGATATGATTACAGAGAGTGTGTGTGTGTGTGTGTGTGTGTGTGTGTGTGTGTGTGTGTGTGTGTGTGTGTGTGTGTGTGTGTGTGTTTGGGAAGGCTGTGCGTGTGTGTGTGCGTGCGTCAGTTCGTGCGTGCATGAATGCGAGCTTGTATGCGTGTGCGTGTGTATAAGCCAACGAATAGGCCACTCAAAACTGATCACCCAAATTCATCACCAGCACTACTTACTCAGATGGAACATCCAGCCTGCCCGCAGACAGATGCCAGTTTTGTCTGTAGCTGTCATCAAACGTTCTTTTCCTCTTCCCGCCACTCTCACGTCCCTCCGCCCAAACAAAACCCCACAAAGACAAGACACTCCAACAGGCAGCAGATCACAGCCTGCCGTGTTGTTGTGCGTGTCTACTGTCTTCACTTCGTACTTGGTTTTCACCGAGCTAGTAATGTTTTCCAGCATTCGAAGCGCGTGCATTTTTCACTCGTGGTTCCCTTTGGCTTCATTTCACGAAAAGAATTAAGTCTTTCTTCTTTTTATTTCTTTTCTTTTTTCTTTTTTTTTCTTTTTTAAATCGCTGCAGCATTCAACATGAACTGGCAGTCAGTTCTCATAATGCCTTGATCAATACACCTGAATCAAGTTGCACGTTATCTCTCTGTAGAGCAAGAGCAGTTTGTTCTTGGCAGCAGGCACAGTCTCAGGCCTAAATTACAACCATAATGCTGTACTCCGCCACGGCCAAAAACACGTCACAAGCGGTGGTGTAAGTTAAGCCACGGTGTTTCATACAGCCGTCGACTAGAGTCCAGGTGCGGCTACGGCCAAAAATTCACAGACCGAACAACACTGTTATCCTCATGTCACACGGGACTGTTTTTCGTCCGAACAAAAAGCAAACGCGACCAAACGCCGCGTTTTTCTGTGTTCTTCGTATAACGTACGGCCACAACATGCCTTTCCCCTAATTTCAGGTTCCGGGCCGTGTTCGAGTCGTGTTCTATGTTTGTTCGAGCTAAAACTTTGCCCGTGTGTCATGGACCTCAGTTTGAGGGTCTTTTGTTTATTTCTTCTTTTGCTTGTTTCTTTATTCTTTTCAAGGTGTCTGCGAGTCTACAAACAGTCACCACGACTGCTTTAGAATTAACATGGGATCAGTTAAGGGCAATGAGTTCAAGCTGGAGCGTGAGTTCAACTGTTCGGTTTGGGTAATCGGGCGACTGCAGTCAAGTCACCCACTACGTTCCTGTGACCTCGCTCTGAGGAAAGGATAATCTTGGGATCAGTCAGTTTAAGAGTCGTTCCGGCTTTGCTGACGTCACAAATGAGTTTACCAATCAATAGTGCAAGCGACAACTACTGAAGGCCAAGTGGTGTTGCGGTGAAACACACACACACACACACACACACACACACACACACACAGAGTTTCATGAGCTTCGACTTCGTAATTAAACTGAACAATTCATTCATCTTCAAAACGTTCGGGTCACGATAGTAGTATGTTTTCAAGAAGCATTTTCTACTGTGTGCAAAGCACGGACATACAAATAAATAGTGAAATAATAAATTCCTCTAAACTTAACTGTATTGTAGACAACGCCTGTCCTGCTCACTCCGTGTAACCTTCCCGCTACTTGAATAGGTAGTTTGACACTGGTCAGCAAAACTGGCGAGAAGATGCGTCACATGCCGAACGCCAATTTCGTCTGCGTTGTCGTTGCCGTGTGTCTCGTTTGGTGTAAACGTAACCTGACCGCACGAAATCCCCCTCTCCCCCCCCTCCCCCAAACACCCTCCCAAACAGCTCAACGTTAATCCGCTTTAAGGTAAACTTGAGACCACAACAGCCTCGTTCTAACACAGCTTGGCTCCAATGACAGATCGATCGTGCCTAAATTGTTACAAGGTAACCGGGACAGAGAAATGTACGCGGTTGTAGGTGCAACAAAATGCATCGGGCAAAACCAGAATATTCCAGTACAGTCTACGGTCAAATCGAGTTGATACAGACAAACCAGTTTTAAACAGCACCACAAACATGACTTCCTCCACTCCCCCCCCCCCCTCATCTCATCACACACACACACACACACACACGCGCGCGCGCACACAAGCATGTCTCCCCCTTTCACCACCCCCCTCCCCCCCTGCCTTACCCCCCTCACCCCCCTGCCTTACCCCCCCTTCCCCCCACCTCCCCCTCCCCCCCCCTCCCAACACACCCACCCGAAAAAAAGACTCAAAACCACAAAACATGGAAAACCAGACTGGGATTCACCATAGCACCTTAGCTGACTTCATGATCACATGATCACATTTCACACTTTGGGGGCGTGGGGGAAGTGGCTCAGAGACAAAACCATTTTTTTCCTCCAAAAATCAAAGTTTGCATATAATTTACACACACACACACACACACACACACACACACACACACACACAAAAACACACACAGAGAAAACGCACAGTCAACGAACATACATTCATGGCTACACGGTCCTCACACACGTCAATTATTTTTTCCACAAACGCTCTTTCAATGTTCTTCCAACCCACTTGAAAGGACGACCAACAAATGAAAACCAGGATGTCCAGCTCACTGTGTGCTTGTCTGCTACTTGCCAGATTCCAAGTTTCTTTTTCTTGGCTTTGTGTTCGGCTGCGTTGAGTCTGGTGAGAATCTGCTGAAAAATGTCACTGTCAGCCGACGCACTGGGAGCAAAGGGTTCAACACGGCCAAGTCCATTCATGATGAGTGCTTCGTTGACGTTCATCTTAAAGATGGCATTCTGCAAAATGTAAAGAGGTTGGTGTATGAGACCAGACAGGGGCGCCGGAACCGGGGGGGCAGGGGGGGCAAGAGTGTCTTTTTGCCCCCCCTGGAAAATCAGGTGACTATGGCAAAGCCATGGTCTTGCCCCCCCCCCCCCTTCCCCTACCTGTCCCCCTACCCCTCTTAGTCAGTGCTCTCTCCCTCATCCCACCCAACAGAGAACTTCTGTTTTTGCGGACCGAAGGCTGTCCACTCCTCCGATTGCCCCCCCCCCCCCCGCTTTTTTCGGGCAACGTCCTGGTTCGTAAAGGTTTTTTTTTGTCTATGCAGCATTTGATCCCCCCCCCCCCCCCCTGAGATTCTGCCCCCCCCCCCTCCCCCCAACATCTTCCGGCGCCCCTGCCAGATATACAATGGCACATACATGTATTAGCTTCCGTGTTTTACTCTAAGGCCAAAAGACAAAATACCTGTGCTTACGGTGAGCCGACCGACCCTTTTTTTTTTCTTTTTTTTTTTTTTTTTGCTGCCCCAATTCTTTTTGCCCACTCCAGTGGTGTTCCTCCCAGGTCATGGGTGGAACCCACGGAGGACTCGGAAGCTGGGACAATTTTTATTATGCATGATGATGGAGATGAGGATGATAGCAAGATGATGCTATGGAGGTCCATGTGGTTTGGGACTGCGGGACAGGGCCGCATTCCATGCTTCCTGTCATAAATATCCCGGCATTGACCAGGCCCGGGAACTACGGCACCTGCGGTACCGGCCGTGTAATCATCTACATCATAAGACGTGTCATACTAAGGGAAGCACCCCCAAAGTTGCACCTGTGAAGTGGGTGAATCTCGGCTGTGTGGCAACAGCCTCCCCATTGGGCCCATAGCACACACGCTCTGGGTAGGAGCCGACCTAGGTAGGAAAAATCCCGCTTGCCTCGGCTGGGATTCGAACCCGCCGACCCTTTTTTATGCTGACCCTAAACTTCTAGAGAGGAGATGACACAGCGTGACTCACTTTCTTCACATGCACAGAGCAGACTAGTTTAGTGTCCACAGCCTGCAGCAACCTAAACCAAACGTGTCTGTCTAAGACGTTCTGCTCCAGCCACTGAACACCGCCAGCAGATATTTTCACCCCTCCCAGCTCCACAGGTAGCAGGCCTGCAACAGGTAGTCAAGTGGTGAGGGATGTCTGTAAACAATGTGAGAGGATGGGGGTTCGAGTCTGGTTTTCGGGCGCTGGAGTTTTCAAATGTTGAAATAAGCCATCATAATTTTTGTTCACATCTCTATGTTCGAAATGAGTTCTAAGGGGTGAAAACTGCCGAATGTTTTAACAAGGGACAGTACTCCAG
This sequence comes from Batillaria attramentaria, assembly GCA_018292915.2. Classification (NCBI taxonomy): domain Eukaryota; kingdom Metazoa; phylum Mollusca; class Gastropoda; family Batillariidae; genus Batillaria; species Batillaria attramentaria. The sequence continues at coordinate 584,747 of JACVVK020000365.1, forward strand.
GTCTCGAGACACGATATGCTTTAAATATGGCGTTACAAGCACTGCCAGCGGTCACTCAATAATCTGTAACTTGTTGCTTGCTGATTTTCCTGATCCAGAAAATGTCATTTTCAAAAGTTCTCAATCCAGAAATTTTCAGTTTCAAAAGTTCTCATGTGTGTTCTGGAAAATTGGCACCCGTGCATTTGTATTTCTGAAACAAGCTGGCTGGTTGGTTTGGGAATTTAACATCCTTTTTCCACCACGTATAGGTGACATCAAGGACAGGGCAATGAGAGAAAGGCCCCATATTTGGCAACAGCCGGGATTCAAACTCATGACTTAAGCATTGAAAGTCCAGCACTCTAACATTCCGCTATCCCGGCACACCTATTTCTGAAACAAAGGTGGGTGGGTGTTTGGGAGTTTAACATCCTTTTCCACCACATAAGGGTGATATCAAAGACGGGGCAACGAGAAAAATAGGCCAGCTCAAATATCTGGCCCCAGCCGGCGGGATTCGAACTCACGACCCGAGCATTGAGAGTCCAACGCTCTACCATTCGGCCACCCGGGCTCCCTTCTGAAACAATGATTATCCAGTACCGCTAAAGTTGTACTGTGACTGCAGGCGATGAACAGTACCTGGTTCTGCTTGAGGTAGTATTCTCTGCAGCCTTTTGCTGAACGGTACAGTGAAGACAGGCTCATGGTGAACATGGAGACATCCCTGGGCGTCCACTTGCCGAACGTGACCCTGCAAGGTCACGTGGGCATCCAGGAATTTGATGGGCACATGGGACACATGTTGAAATGTCCGAACCTGCAACGGTCAGGCAGAGTTGTGGGTTAGAATTATGACGATATTGCAGTTTACGAGTAAGATGCAAAAAGAAGCGTGAACTAAAGCACATACTGGCAAGAATGTCTGCCAATAATGTGAGAGGATGGGGGTTTGAGTCTGGTTTCGTGCGCTGGAGTTTTCACTTTGCACTGAATGTGGGCGTGCACACACAAATCAATCACACATTTGTATGAATGCACACACACACACACACACACACACACACACACACACACACACACATCTTACCAGGTGGAGATCCTTGACAATCAGAATGATACCAAAGGCACCCAGACCATAGGCAAAATACTGGAAGAAAGAATCTAGTTTACAACATTATATATCAAATATTCTGCGTTGCATTTATTTGCAAGACTACTTCAAAAATCCCCGAGAAATGAACAGATACAACTACTGTGAAACAGTGCTGCTTTCAGCTTATACATCATGTGTATCACTGACTTGAATTTTGAAGATATTACCAATATAAACAAACTCTAACTGGCAAAGAGTTCGGGTGATCTGTTTGTATCCAGTATCAGTATGAAGTCTCATCCATATTAATCAATCGATCATTATGAAGTGCATGGAAAACAATTCAGAAACTTTGATTTCCCGAATGTGATTGTCGACGAAGTCGTGCAGATCGTCCTTCAGTGGCATTGGATGAAAGTTGCACAAGCTGAAAAACTGAAACGCAGAGGAAAAGATGGTGGTTAAAGTAATAATACTATTTCTAATAATAATGATATAGCGCCTATCTGTTTTCTACGAAACAGTACTCTTTGCGCTCTCTCACACACACACACACACACACACACACACACACACACACTGAGTGCCGATGAAACAGTGGTCGGACTACAGCTCGAAAGCTTGCCTAAAGAGGTAGGTCTTCAAATGGGCTTTAAATTGAGTCAGCATGGGAAGGTCCCTAATGGTGACAGGTAAAGCGTTCCAGACAGTGGGGGCGGTGTAAGAAAATGAGCATTCGCCAGCTGACTTCAGAGTTGTTCTTGGAACCTTTCACAGTTTTTCTGATGATGAACGGAGAGTACGGGAGGGCTGGTAGGTTGTAAGCATTGCAGACAGGTACAGAGGGAGAGAGCCATCGAAATGGCGTTACGCCAGTGTTGCAATTTTGAATTGGACGCGGAAAGGGATTGGGAGCCAGTGCAGCTGTTTCTGAAGTGTGTGGCATGGTCTCTTCTGCGTTTTTTAAGAATAAGGCGAGCGGCGTTGTTTTGCATGCGCTGTAGCCTTTGCATTTGCTCAGAGGAGATTCCATACATGACAGAATTACAGTAATCTAGCCGGGAACTAATGGTAGCATTGAGGTAAGCAGTGTTTCAAATTTCAAACTTTAACTGTGCATCCCTCATTCAGACAGACCAAGCCCCCCCCCCCCCTTTTTTTTTTTTTAATATGTTATTTACTTTACTGGTCACTCTCTGCCAAACCCTCCCTGGATTTTACAATAAGTCGTCTGCTATGAAGGGCTGCCACCGGAACAAGTTATGTGTCCCACGACTGTGACTGTCACTTTATATCCGTCACCTATACATTCTAAAGAGTAGGGTACCATTGACTTACCCTAGGAAAATGTGTACGCGTATGGGAAGTATACATCTAATGCACAGAAACTTGTCATAAAGCCGTTGACGATCTTCGTCCATCCTTGCGCAGCCATTGACTTCAAGGGAAAGCACTGGTATCAGCATGTGCAAAAGTCAAGTATTAGTTAGTTCCCTTGAATCCCGCCCCTCCCCCCCCTCTCTCTCTCTCTCTCTCTCTGTGCGGATGCATCATCCGCAAACCTGCAGTTTTATTTATATTATTCAATCAGTCCTCACTAGAACAACACTGAGCGAATTCATTTGTTTTAGGAACTGAGTAAAAACTCCCTGGCCACTCGGTGACTTCAGTTCAAGTTCTCTCAAGAATTTCTCGCATTTTTTTGTTGTTGTTGTTGTTGTAAATTTCAGAGACTGTGTTTTATGAAGAGAGTAAACAACAAAGTGACAACTGTGTTCATAATCTGCAGAAAAACTGTCTCTGCAGAAAAACATTCAATACTGAAAAAAACAACAACACCAAAGCCCCCCCCCCACCCCCCCCCCCCCCCAAAAACAAAAAAAAACAAAAAAAAAAAAAAAAACAAACACCACAGACGGAGGCGGTGTTTGATTTCAGTGTTTCAATGTTGGTTTCTTTGTCTTTGATTTGGTTTTCTTTTGTTTGTTTTCTTTTGTTTTGTTTTGTTTTGTTTTGTTTATTTTATTGCTGTTGTTGCTGTCTGCCTTTTTTTAACATAGCTGTACGGTAACCACAGTACTTTTCAAGGTCGAGCGGCTCTATCACAGATGTCAAGATGTCCGACTGACTGAGTGTCGGACCCGACTAAGACTAACGCCACGGCGGGAACTTCGAAATGGGTTCGAATCCCAATCAGTAACACCAATTAAAACTGTACTGGCCCGGGTCCCGTCTTCGAAAACACCCTAGAGGTGAAGAGAAGACGTTAAACACCCAAACACCCACCCACATTGTTTGTGTTCTTTTCCAGTCAGTGCAGTCAGGTCCAGTCCGAGTCAACAGTTATAATTATCAGTATTTCAGACCGCGATAGGCTGGTTAAGTAGCCAGCTTCCGACTGTTTGCGACCATACGCCTTTTCTGTGCACCTCACAAACAATGTCATAACATCTGACCGATCGCCAAGTTCAGTTGTGACGGAGCTGCCTGGCTGTTGACCTACCAAGTAATCAATAAAAACGTGCCTGTTGTATAAATCTTAGCAGACGATTCTTTGTTGGAGGCGTTCCGGAAATTGCCGGAAACGTACGAGTTCGCCCGAAGATTTACACAACACGGGGGCATGTGTACAGGCACGTGGAATAAAACGGGTGGATTTACGTAACTTACACAGGTAAAAGCCGCTTGTGTGTGCTGCCAGGGACCAGTAAATAACAGGCTCCACCGAGATCAGAACGCAGGTGAGCGGTCTTTCCGCTGTTATTGAGTTTTTTTGAGAATTGGTTATCAGCATGTGAAGTAGGTCATAGCTGCAGACGGATTTGGCTGCACTGATTACGCCGTAAGAACGTTTTGTTTTCGTTTGAAAATAAGCGCACAGACTGAAATTGAAATTCACCACCACGATAGAGATAATGTGATGCAACAAGCGAACGAGAGGGGGAACTGTCATAGCAAATCATGTCTGTCAGTCTGCACAAGCACACAGACTCGGTTTGTGTGTCTAAGAGAAAGAGCACAGCATCCAATGTCCAGTCAGGGGTACCTGTCGAGGGCGCAGGATCACTGGGGGAAAGGACTTTCTTCCCGGTCTCATCATCATGATAATATTGCTAAATGCTTCTTCTACCTGTGATTTGATCCAGGGCTGATGTCGCACTCAGAGTCAGTGACATCATGAAATAGTTCATGATTTCAGTTACTGGTGAGGATTTTGAGCGAACAGATTTAGAGGTTCGTGAAACAAACAAATCAGTGAACAAATTTAGAGGTACGAGTCATGATACATGCAAACATTAACTTTAATTAAAGGTAGCGAACCGTGGACTGAAGTTCTTGAAATGATCATTGCTTCCAGGCTTGTATCAGAATCCAGTCTGTTACCAGCTGATCCTTGCCAGAACAGAAACAAGACTGTGTTGGAGTATGCGCTGTTATTGCACTTTTTAATTTGGATTTGAACATTACCTGATCAAGCTGCTGGGTGCAAAATGGCAGAGATGCAGGACTGTGTGATTTCCATGGATGATACAGTGAAGAGGTGGCTGTCAGATGTTCTCCTTGTGCTGTTGTAACATGTCCACAGTAGTGGTGTGAAGTGTGTGCACTTTGTGGTTTCCAAAGTGATCTGTCTGTGGTATTGCTCAAGCTGTCTTAGATAATGTCACTAGTAGGGTTGGAATATTCATCTCGGATAATATATCTGAACTGTACTATTCGTTGGCCTTTTTTTCTCACATTCTATATCACATGTACAGCGATCGTCAAATGCGCTCGCCCGCTCGCTTTCGCTACCAAATTTACCGTCAGGCGAGTGAAAGCTCCGGTAGCGGTAGCCCGAATGGCGAGCAGGAATTCTGAGATGAATCAGAACCTAGCAGCCACTCCGGCTTCCAGAATTTTTTTCGGGCCACCAGTTTTGTTCAGGGCGGTAGCCCGAATGGGTTACCATGGTCCTGACACATTTGACGATCGCTGCATGTATGTATCCAATCCTTTACTAACTAAAAGTAAAACTTTAATTCTCCTTGGCTTTGTAAGCATTTCCGTATCACACTGCTTGTCATGGATATCCTGGCCATTTTGAATCCTGATTCACCCGTCAAGGGACCTATAGTACCTGAGGTCCTATCAAGTAAAATTGAATCCTCGGATGGGATTAGTATTGATCAGCTATGCGACAACAGCTACCCACTCCCACTGGGGCCTGTCGGTATTCATATCAATTGGTAGATTCTATAGTCCCGTTACCATGGTATTGGGAATTCGGGCTGCTCCCTCCTGGGGAATGTGTCACCATAGTACGATGCCACCTTTTTTTTTCTTTCTTTCTTTCTTTTTTTCCTGCATAAATTGCATGTGATTGTTTTTTTATTCTGCTGCCCCTCCAGTTTGGAATGGAACTTTTAACGTGAACACTTGATGTTGTGTGTGCTTGTGTACACAGGGGTGAGACAGGCAGTGTAAACGAGTCTGCACGTGATTTTGACTCGATTTGGAAAGGAAAAATCCCACTAAATTCCTGCCCACTGCGGACTGTAACCAGGAAGCTCAGGATCCAAAGTCGGATACCTTAACCGCTAGACCAAATCCCATGTCCTATGTTGCACACCCAGTCTTGACAGGGCCAGTGGAGGGGGGGGAGGGAGCCTGCTACACTTTGTTGGGACAAACTGAGACAAATTTTTTTTTTATTTTTTATTGGCATTGGGTAGAGACCAGTTAATAGCATCATACATGTACATCTCAACAAAGCATCTTCCATGCATGGTTATTTGTACATTGCCCTGCTGACAATACTAATTTTATTAAGATTAACAAGGTTTTTAAGTTTTAGAAATAACCAACTCCATTTTCAGTTTCTTTCATGAGAATTAACAGGATCTCACAAAACTATGACAGTACGAGCACACCTCTGAACTGCACGCTGAAACTTACTGTTTGTGGCATGTGCAGAGTAACTGTAGCATCCTACATGAATAACATAAATATAATCACTTTTCTAAAAATGGTCTCAAGTTCTGCTGAAATGTTTACTTTCTGGCACGTTCAGCTGCTGGCCAGTTTTGAGTGGCCTGCTTTATATTCAGCGCAAATTGATAAATACCAAGCTTCTGTAAATGAACACACTAAGACTGAATTGTCTTGGTGGAATGTTGACATAATGTAGAATACTGCAGGAGAAGTAGAAAATGCATTTCATCCCGAGCTATTCTCAAGAATAGTTACACACAAATTCCAGGATAATGTTTCGCGTATATATGTCTCACTGTATCAGTGTCTTCTTGGCTGCGTAATGATCTCAAGTGGAATATTTGTCGTAACTTGGCTGTCAGCAAGTCGAGAAAAGGAAATGATTGTTTGAAATTTACCCCGGTCCATGTATGTTCACTTTGATTTGTATCTGCGTACATTGAGAGTGCCCTGGCTGATTTCATGTAGTGATCTCACACACACACACACACACACACACACACACACACACACACACACACACACACACACACACACACACACACACACACACACTTTCTTGAGCTGCTTCTCTGTATCTTATGACTCCACCCCACCCACCCCAAAAAAGAAGCGGTGGAAGGAGGCGATTGAAGCATACTTATTTGAAGCTGTTAATATTGCATGTTTCAGTGATACGGGACCAAAAGACCAGAGGGCTGAAGACATGTCCGGCCGACGTCGCGTGCTGGTGGTGGGGGCGGGGGCTGCGGGGACAGCCGCTGCGTACTGCCTGGCCAAAGACAAGGACAAGTTTTCCGTGGACGTGTGGGAAAAAGCGGCCGTCGCTGGCGGCGTGGCCACCTCAAATGACATCAGAGGTAGTGCTCCAGTTTTGCTATGTTTGGTAGTGGATCAGCCGCACTTGTGGGTGCACCACTGTGCTGGAAATAGTCTTTTTTTTTTAATTGTGATTTTTCGTAAACCTGTCTTGACTGAAATTCCAATTCAAGTCAAGTTTATTTTCCAATTCTCTAGGGGGCATTCGGAAAAAAAGATAGACAGACTGAGACATAATTATATACATCAGAGCCACCTGTGTCATAATTGTCACATACATGTTAACACTGCACTCATAAAGAAACAGTACATACATGCACTAATACAAATACACTGATTTACCAAGTACGGCATTTCTTGCAAACAGTATTAACAACACACAAATACTAAGAAAAGGGAAAAAAAACCCTGAAATTACAGAGAAAATTAATTTTTGTGGTTAATTCTGTTGAGCAACACAGGGTTCAGGATAGAACTGTAGAGCTCTAACAAATAACAGACAGTATGTGTAGCAGTACCACCGAATGCTTTTCAAACTGCTTGAATTCACGTTTTGCTGCGGTGTTTTGCCCAGCGCCCTTGTGACCTGTGACCTCATTTGCTGTTTTCATCTGTTTTACACCCCATCTTTTCTTTGTTTTATCTGTCTTTTTGTCTGTTGTCTTTTTGTTTGTTTCATTTTTTTCCTTTCTCCCTTTTTTTAATGTGTATAAATTCATAAACATATTTGACATAAAGCGCCTAGAGCTTAGATAAGGTTAGGCATTACGTAAATAGTCTATAATCATCATCATTGTTATTATTATTACTATTATAGTAGTCTATAATCATCATCATTGTTATTATTATTACTATTATAATTATCATTATTATATATTTACATCTGTGACTATGCGACGGAAAATTCAAAGAGCCCAAAGTTCTTTCTCTCAGTAAGTGGCCAAAACACTTGAGCAGACTTCTGCTTTACATGTCACATAAAGCCTTCTGTTGGCTTAGTGCCAGTCTGTAAGATTCTGCATGTTTCTGAGTATTACAATGTCAGACACTACCAAAACAGGTTAGGACAATCTATGACTAGATATTCAGAGGATGGATCTTAAAATGCAGGTCATTTTTGTTTGGTTTAATGCAGGCAACACATTTGTCAATGACGGCGTCCAGGGAGGTTGCCCAACGTATCGAAACACACTCAACCTGATGCAGGAATTTGGCTTTGAGACCAACCCCGTCTACATGATGATCTCCTTTGGCAAGAACGAGACAGCGTGGACCAACTACACCAAGACTGATCTCATCCAGAGGCTTGCCCCAGAAATCAAGCGCTTCGGTCGCACTCTGCGCATCATCAACAAGCTGGAGATGTTCTTTATCTTCATCCCCATCAACAAGGTCCTCAGCTGGTTCGGCTTTTCCGATGAGTTCAGGAACGAGATGGTTTTCCCGCTGACGGCCCTCTTCTTTGGCACGGGCAACCAAACACCCAACGTGTCAGCGGCCATTGTTGCTAGAGTGTTCTTGGATGATGATTTGCGGTTGTTTGACTATGATTCTGAGCGCCTTTTGAGTCAGACGCCTGAGATGTTTGCTTTTCCAAAGCTAGAGAAAATGTACCAGACCATCATGTCCAAAAGCGGGGCCAACTTCTACAGTAATCGGGCCGTGAAGTCTGTCCGTCGGAGAAACTCTAAAGTCTATGTGGTGGATGAGAGGGATCACGAGGAAGTGTTTGATAGTATCGTCTTCGCTTGCGATGCCGAAACTGTGCTCCGAGTCCTGAAAGAACCAACGTACATGGAGCGGAAAGCTTTGGGCAACGTTCGCTACTACAATGATCTGATCGTCACTCACGAGGATGATGACTACATGAATAAGTATTATGAGGTACACTATGACAAGGACCAGTATTTTGTCCGCACGGACCCTGAAGATCGGGAAAAGATCGAGATGTCCTTCAACCTGTCAAACTACCAGCCACAGCTGAAGAGCTCGGGCCGCAACGTCTTTCAGACCATCTTCCTCGACGACCAGATCAAGGACATCTGGACCGAGCCAGAGATCCAGGAGGAGAAGGTTCTGCTCAGGAGATGGTGGCGGCAGTTTTCTCACAGTTGGCGTCACTTTGCGTTTACGGTGCCCTTCATGAGGTACCTGCAAGGGACGAAGAACACGTACTACTGCGGCTCCTACACCCTCATTAACACACACGAGATCGGGATCATCTCGGGCTTCGCTGCTGCACGACGGCTTGGAGCGGAGTACCCGTTCCCAGAGGACGAGTTGGCACGGAAACAGTTTGACCATTACATGCTTGTCATTCACGGCCGCCCGCGCCAGTGGGGATGTAACAAGAACTCTGTCTTGGCAGTGGTTATGGCCCCTTTTGTGGCTATTCTGGCAGCCATTGCACTTTTCATCAACTTCCTCATGCGTTGCTGTTGTTGCTGTCGATAAGGCATGTGTTGCTGTTGTTGAAGAGGGGGGGGGGGGGGTGGCCCTGACCATGTTGTACCAACTATTAAACCACTCAGGAACAAACGTGGCTGGGGGGGGGGGGGGGGGGGGGGGGTCAGTCCTGACCATTTTGTACCAACTACCAAACCACTCAGGAACAAACTGAATTTTGATACTGGACTTGAATGTACTGTACATGTATTATCATGTTTTCACTCCAGCATTTGTGACAAACTGATGCTTGCCAATACCCTCCAGTTTGTGAGTTTGTTGTTTTTGTTTGTTTCGCTCAAGGTTTTTGTTGTTGTCGTTACGCATTAATTTATTTCAGATCAAGTAGAAGAAGGGTATTTCCTTCGACTTCAAAATCTAGATCTGCGTTTAGCAACTTGAAATGGTAAATACGTGTATTTCGTATGGCTGTTTTGTGAAGTTGATTTCTCTGTATATATTTTAATATGTAAGCAATATATCTGTGGCTATGATCATGTGATGAATGTTTCATTTGCATCAGTTCACCTGTACGCCATCTACCACAAAGGGTTTGAAAACCTTTCTAGCCTATGATGACGAACGTGTCATTGGCACAACAAATTGTACATTCAAAATGTTTCCTGAGAATGAAATGTAAGCTTTTATTCATGCAATGCCACACTTTCTCAGTATTACGGACAATAATGAGTATGATTTCTTTGTACATACACCTGGCATTACTGTTCCTTTCCCCACAGTTTTGTGGAAGAATGCAGCAAGAATATCTGCATTTGCATGAGGAGTATCTTCTTTTTTCTTTTTTTGTCCCAACACTTCACCAGCTCCAGTGGTGTTTCTCCCAGGTCATGGGCGGAATCCACGGAGGGTTTGAAGAAGTGTGTACACTTTATGCTTTTAGGCTTTTGAATATATATATTTTGAAATTTGGCTTTTCTATTTTCCTTTTCCCTTTCATACAGAATTTTAGACTATTTAGACTTCATTATACTTGGTATCAGATCATTTGCAGCATTGTCAGAGATTCAGATTGGTGCATGATTGTTTTAATGACTGAGAGATACACCTTCTGCTGGCTCTGACTTCCTGAAATAGTGCTGGCATCACGCCATATTAATTATTCAATAATCATATATTAATTTGTCATTTAGGATTGTCAGTTGCAACTGATGAAGAGAGCAGGTCTTTTGACAGTACTGAGGTTCTTTTGGGGTTGTTATTGTCAGTTTGTGTTTGTTATCTAATTATGAATAAAGACTTTTAAGTTGAATTCTTTTACAGGAGAAATAGTCCATGAATTGAATACTGTTGAAATAAACTACCTCCTACTATATTCCTCCGTTGCCCTTATTCATAGTCTGCATTCGTGTGTGTGAGTAGAGAGAGAGACTTTGACAATGACACTGGTACTTTAACCTTCACTGTACGTCGTGGGTGGAAATGTACCCACACTTTCATTCAAACAGGCAGTCGCTCAGTCAGTTTTCAGTCTAAATCCACGAAACTTCCTAACTTTGTCAGTCCGGTTATTGGAAAAGTGCCCACCAAAACTTGATGATTTGATGAACGTGTGATTTTGATTGTAGAAAAAAAAAATTAAAAATGAAATGAAAAAAAATGTATAACCATCCCCTTACGTCGTGGGTACAAACACACCTATGCTTGTAAAGAGAAAACTTACTAGCCTGACGTCACGGGTGCGAACTGACCCATATTTTTTAAAGGAGAAAAAACACGTTGGTACCCAGGGTACAAATTTTTGGCACAGTGACCATACCCATGCAAGCTAGCCGTTGCTACACCGCAAGAACAACAACAACAAACGCAAGCAACACGACTGAAAAAGAAAGGAAAACTTAAACTATACATGGAAGAAGAACGTTCTCCGCCCCCCCCCCCCCCCATCCCCCCTCCTCCCGCGCGCTTCCCCATCCCTCGTCCATGTTCTAGGAAACAAGGTGGCTGTTAATTCCGCTTATTATTATCCATGGTTTATTTTGCACACACTTGCCCGTCCTTGCTCGCGCTCTTTGATGGGACTTGAGGCGTGAAGACGGTAACAAGGGAACTGCCACTTGGCACTGTACGGGAGGGGGAGAAGCACAAACAGGAGATTTGGCAAAGGAGATTTTATTGCCGGCTTTAAGCCCAAGGGTCATTTGAAACCGCAATACAATCCATTTAACTTCTCCACGGCCGGCTATGTCACTACATATATATAACATAAACATCGCCTTCGTGAAACATTTCCCACACACTTTTCATGAACATCACCCTCACCACATAGATCGACGTAAGCACTGAGAACGTACATATACAGCCATGCCATTTTTTTTTTTTTTTTTAAATTCTCGCGAACTGACCCGGTGACAAATCACAAATACCGGGATCACTAAACGGAAACACTACTTCCACAAAGCAGCACCACCAAAACCATTACAAAATCAGCAAGGACAACAAGTAAGGGTTAGACGAACGTAATACCTCGAACTCGTTGCCAAACGAAAGCAGTTTCTTAGAAATTCATCAACAAGGCAAGTATAAATCTGCGACGCATTTGATCAGTGGTGCAGATGATAACCCTCACTAACCCCAGAAAGATATCAACGAGACAAAGATCTGAGTATTTTCGGTCGAATTCAATGACCTGAACATCTATGCTGATTTTCTTCGATCGACCTTCTCCCGTAGAGATGAATGAGGGATCACTGACGAGAAACGTCATCGCCAAGAACTCGGAATTGTACGTTTATTTTTGAAGAGTATCATTTTGACTTTTTCGAGTGTAAATTATCTTTTAACTTCAGTTTACCAGAAAAGTGTTATTCTGGGGGACTGTTTCTCTTTTAAATAGGAAGGACATTACTAGTTTCTAAAATTACTTGTGGTCACGAGATTTCCGGTGTAACTGCGCAACAAGCATTCATCGAAATCGACAGAGACGAGACAGGTAAGACCCAACATTAATTTTTGCCTGTATGCATTTTGACAAGTTTTATTCACAAGGTTAGACGAAACTCCTATGTTGATAAGGTTATCTGCCTTATTGTTTATTTCAAGTTGTGTGTGTGTGTGTGTGTGTGTGTGTGTGTGTGTGTGTGTGTGTGTGTGTGTTGTTTGTTTGTTTGTTTGTTGTTGTTTTTTTAACAATCAAAATCGCGCGATGATGAACGCTTTTCCAAAGCCTTTCATAACAAAACACCACTGGCATTTTAAAAAAAATCACGAAATTACAGTCGTTTTAGTGAAACTGGGTTACGCTGTATCCATGACGCACGGCGAAGGTTAAATAAAAAGTAACACGACAGAACTGAAGTACATTTTTTTTTTTTACTTGGTTTTCCCCCGTTAATCTTGGCTTCTGTGTCCTGGCTTTGAGATTTTGATATCCATGTAACACTAGGTAGAAACTGTTGCCCGAGTGTGTGCATATTTATG
>JACVVK020000365.1:605000-698705 GCA_018292915.2 Batillaria attramentaria
AACACACTAAACCTGTCATGTAATCCTGTTTTGAAATTCTTCGCCACGAGGGAGTCTTAATCATGTATATTTCACTCAGGGTGTACATTTTTAATTATCTTATTCCCGATCACATGCTCATGCAGCTGAGCTCTTTGCGTTCCCCTCAGACTAGCGCCAAAGGTCAACTGTCCATTTCCTCTCAGGAAGTGTGATGTTTTGTTGTAGACCAAGTGGAACAAGCTGGAGGGAGAGTACTGGGGAAAGCGCCCTCTGACGGACGAGATGAAGGAGTATGCTGCCAATGATGTGCTCGCGCTCATTCCGGAGGTCTACAACGAACAGAAAAGGTCACATAAACACACATGTGATCACGTCTCTCTCTCTCTCTCTCTCTCTCTCTCTCTCTCTCTCTCTCACACACACACACACACACACACACACACACACACACACACACACACACACACACACACACACACACACACACACACACACACACACACACGTTTGGGTCGTGATCATGTTTTATCTGTCACGCTTCTGGCAAATCAGTTACAAACTTTCACGTACAAAAAAAAAAGGAAGCGGCACCACCTGTGACCCCCTAGCAACAGTTACTACGGGCTCTCGTAAAGGTCTTTTGGAGCAGCAGTGTGTGCGCACAGCGACATGTACTCTGACTTGTGTGTGTGTGTGTGTGTGTGTGTGTGTGTGTGTGTGTGTGTGTGTGTGTGTGTGTAGTGGGGGGGGGGGGGGCAGGGTTGGGTGTGTGTGGGGGGGGGGGGGGGTAGAAACAGATAGTGAGGACGGACACTGTTTCTTGATTTGGAAATCATTACTGAACTGAGGGTAGACACTGTTACTAAGGGTAGAAACATTTACTAGAGACGGAAACAGTAACTAGAGATTGGAAAAATATACGATGGATAGAAACAGTTACTAGGGATTCCCAGTAAAGGCTCATCGGTGTATGTACATGTAGCATGTACCCTATCTTTTGTTGAACAGGTAGCATGTACCCTATCTTTTGTTGAACAGGTTGCTACAGAGACTTGGCCGCATGGAGACACTGAAGACCACAGTGGAAAAGGAGATCCGAAGTAAGAGAGACCGTGCTGTTTTCGATAGAATTGTCCAGGAAGAAAAAGAAACCTTGAAGTCCGTCCTTACAGACTTTGCCAACTCTCCTTCTAGACCCAGAAAACTGGAGGACATAACTGATGAGGTATGGAGCTGTTGTTGTTGTTGTTGTTGTTGTTGAGGAGTTTGTGTTGTTGTCGTCGAAGTGGTAGTTGTCGTAGCTATTGCTATTGTTGAAGTTTTAGTTGATGTTTTTTGTTGTTGTCGTTGTTGTTGCTATAGTTGTTGTTGTTTTTGTTGTTCTTGTTAAGTTGCTGTTGTTGTTGAAGTTGCTGTTGTTGTAAACAAGTCTTGTGTTGCTGTTGTTGCTGTGGAGTTGCAGTTTTTGTTGGTGGTGTTGTTGTTGCTGCTGTTGAAGTCACGATTGTTGTAGAGTCGTCGATGTTGTTGTTGTTCGTCGTTGCTGCTGCTGTGAGGTATCCTGACAACGGTTGGCTGACCTTTTTTTTTTACCCCTAATACGGTGTACTGTGTAAGATGGACACCTGTCTAAAGCGGACACTTCCTCCCTGTCCTCTTGAGTGTCCGCCTGATTCAGGTTTGCCTGTACCTGGAACTAGCATTTGAATGATCCGTGTTCTTTGTGTCGTTCAGGACGTGTTGGGCGCCTTGGGGCATTTGAGACTGGAGGAACTGATCCGTGTTCTTTGTATCGTTCAGGACGTGTTGGGCGCCCTGGGCATTTGAGACTGGAGGAACTGATCCGTGTTCTTTGTATCGTTCAGGACGTGTTGGGCGCCCTGGGCATTTGAGACTGGAGGAACTGATCCGTGTTCTTTGTATCGTTCAGGACGTGTTGGGCGCCCTGGGCATTTGAGACTGGAGGAACTGATCCGTGTTCTTTGTATCGTTCAGGACGTGTTGGGCGCCTTGGGGCATTTGAGACTGGAGGAACTGATCCGTGTTCTTTGTATCGTTCAGGACGTGTTGGGCGCCCTGGGGCATTTGAGACTGGACGAACTGATCCGTGTTCTTTGTGTCGTTCAGGACGTGTTGGGCGCCTTGGGGCATTTGAGACTGGACGAACTGCCAACCATGGGTCTGCCGCCTCTCATCAAAGAGCTCAAGGTCCAGCATATGAAGTCCCGGCTGAACGAGATAGAGGCCGAGCTTCGAGACAAGGTGATTGGTCTGATATGCTCGTAATACACGTGAGTTGTGTACTACTAGGTAGTTTCTTTGTATGGCTACAGAGCCGTAGCACAGCTCCTAAAAGTGCTCCGGCCATAAAAAATAAATAAAAAGGTACGGTCCCTGGCCATTATGTTCTCCTCAACTTCAACGGAAAACAAAAGAATTACTTGTTACTTGTTTGAACGGGGAAACGCAAGTGGAAAAATAAGGGCTAGCTTAGCTTGTATGCTCAGACATAAGGACTGTTTCGAATTCTCTGTCTGTCCGTCTGTCTGTCTGTCTGTCTGTCTCTCTCTCTCTTTGAGGAAGAGAGGCGAGGAGGGAGAGCGGTGGGGGCGGGGGCAACGACAGTTATACACACACATCAGCTGCTCGAGTGTATGATTTTGTATATAGGAAGAAACACTTCTCCTTATGAATATATTTATATGCGCATCTCTCTCTCTCTCTCTCTCTCTCTCTCTCTCTCTCTCTCTCTCTCTCCCTCTCTCTCTCTCTCTCTCTGTTTGATGTTCCAGGCACGCTCAGTTCCAGATGGAACTACAAATGTTTGACCTTGACACAGCGTGTGTGTGTGTGTGTGTGTGTGTGTGTGTGTGTGTGTGTGTGTGTGTGTGTGTGTGTGTGTGTGTGTGTGTGTGTGTGTGTGTGTGTGTGTGTGTGTGTGTGTGTGTGTGTGTTTGTGTGTGTGTGTGTGTGTGTGTGTGTGTGTGTGTGTGTGTGTGTGTGTGTGTGTGTGTAACTGTGTTCTCTTGTTCCAGATGTATTTTCTTCAATTTTGTTGTCTCTCTTTTTATGTCTTTTTATTCTTATTATTTGCTTTTCTCTAATCTTTCGTAGTATTAGCAACGGCAAGTTTGCAAACTGACGTACTTTCTGTCAAAACTTTTTACCGTTGAGAAATAAAGTTTCATCATCATCATCATCATCATCATCATCTCACTCTCTCTCTGTGCAGGGAAAGAACTTCGAGCCGAGTAATAGTGTCTGTGGATTCATCCGTGCCTGCGTGATAGCATGTGACGATGAGGGTGTCAAACAGCACGCAACTGGCCTGCAGGATCGCATTGACAACATCATCATAGAGGATTTCAAGAGAAAATATACTGTCAACACACCAGTTACACACATCGCTGACTACGAGCGAAAGGTATTGTGTGTCCTGTTTTGTGTTGTGTGTTGTTGAATTGCAGCAACAGCGAAGTATCTGCTTGGCGATACCCTCCTTCCAGACTGACTGACTCACTGACTGACTCACTGACTGACTGACTGACTGACTGACTGACTGACTGACTGACTGACTGACTGACTGACTGACTGACTGACTGACTGACTCACTGACTGACTCACTGACTCACTCACTCACTCACTCACTCACTCACTCACCCACTTCAAAATTTTTGGTTGATCGGCCTCTCTTCAATGGATCCTACTTTGACTTATACTAACACATAAATACTAAATTAAACGGTTTTTTTTTTTACATTCATATAACTATTTGGTATGTATATATACATTGTGGAGAATTTTCAACCGCAGCTCACGCAGTCTCTTTTCTTTTGTTGTATAGATACGCAGCAGACCAAATACTACGGCCAACTGCCACTGAGACCGGCTGTTTTAAATCAATGCTTTTGTAATTAGTACATGGACAGATGTCTTAACTGAGTTTCCTTTTCGAACATGCTTATTATGTTTGTAGGTGTACCGTATCTCAGGGGCGCCGGAACCGGGGGGGGGGGGGGGGCAGGGGGGGGAGGGCAGCTCCCCCCCCCCCTGTACCCAAGCAGGGGGGGGGGGGCAAGAGTGTCTTTTTGCCCCCCCCCCCCCCCCCCCTGGAAAATCAGGTGACTAGAGGGGGGGGGGCAAAGCCATGGTCTTGCCCCCCCCCCCTCTTTCCCTACCTCTCCCCCTACTCCTCTTAGTGCTCTCTCCCTCATCCCACCCAACAGAGAACTTCTGTTTTTGCGGACCGAAGGCTGTCCGCTCCCCTGATTGCCCCCCCCCCCCCCCCCCCCCCCGCTTTTCACTTTTTTTTGGGCAACGTCCTGGTTCGTAAAGGGGTTTTTTTTTGTTTGTTTACGCAGCATTTGATCGCCCCCCCCCCCCCCCCCCGCTTTTCACTTTCTTCGGGCAACGTTCCCCCCTCCGAGATTCTGCCCCCCCCCCCTTCCCCCCCAACATCTTCCGGCGCCCCTGGTATCTGTATTTACAGTACTTACACACATTTTGTCAATTAAAAGTATATCATCAGTTGTCTTTTTAATGGTGATGATATTGCTTCAGGTGATTGGTCGAAAACTGCGTCCCAAGGGTGAGAGAGACCCAAACCTACACCCTGTGTGTCTGAGAATGCACTGGGAGATTAAACGTGACGATTTGAAGCAAAGCATGCAAACGTACAACGAGGACCCCAGAAATTTCAAGGTCAGTTGTAAGATAGATTCGAGTTTTCGTTCAGTGTTGTTGTTAGACTTCATCAGGCGCGTAGGAAGATGCTGAGAGGAAGGGGGGCCCACTAAGTCGGGTGAGCCATACGGCCGGGGTGAAGAAGGGTGAAGGGTGTGTGTGTGTGTGTGTGTGTGTGTGTGTGTGTGTGTGTGTGTGTGTGTGTGTGTGTGTGTGTGTGTGTGTGTTTTGACTGCCAAGGATCATTTGTGTCCTGCGACAGCAGAGCAGGGGGGCCCCACCACTGGTGGGCCCCCTCTCCTTTTATCAAAGCAAGGGGGGCCCAAAGATATTCGGGCCCCCCCTTTCAAAAATCGAACGGGGGCCTGGGCCCCCACGGCCCCCGTGGTTCCTACGCCCCTGTAATCATTTTCCTGAACTGTAATGTATGTAATAAATTAACTCTATTGACATTTTACGTGACGTGTACAATTACAAGTGTATGCTATGGTATGATATGGTAAAGTATGGTATAGCATAGCATGGCATGGCATGGTATGGTCCAAAAGTCAGGCCTGTATTACCTTCCATTTCTCTATCAGACTGTGCGACGGCCATTCAATGTACGGTTGCGTCCCTTTACTAGAGGCATGGAAGGTAAAGGGACGCAACCGTACATTGAATGGTCGTAGCACCATCTGAGATGCCCAAAGATCGGAGCATCACCTTTTCTTCTTTTTTTTATTTTATTTTATTTGTTTGGGTTTTTTTTTTTGTTTTTGATTTTCAGATGAACGAAGGCTACGCCAAACTGCTCAGGTTCTACATCAGCGGCCCTGTGCCAGCAGACATCAAGGCGAACGCCCGTCAGTTCTTAAACTCCTTAGAGGAAGCCGGCCTCGTCTCCAGGCCTCCACCATCAGCTAGACGTGGACGCTTTGGCGGCGCTCAACGACTGTACAGATACTGACCAAATATTCACAGATCATGAAAATGACGGACACACGATTCGTAAAACCTTGAGAACATTTTTTTTTTCAAGTTTCACTGGGGGTGGCTTTGTGGGAACACTGATAGTTACTACTACTACTAACTACTACTACTACTACTACTACTACTACTACTACTACTACTACTACCTAAGTATTGGAAAGGCGCTTTACCCAGTTTCTTTAACTGGCTCAAAGCGCCGCGAGCTGAACCCAACACGCACTCTCACGTGAATTACACGCATTCTCTCACACACTGGACATGAACACATACAATCACGTGGTGCGAAGGGTCAGCTCAGCAGTTTAATTTTCAGAATTTAGAGTTGAATTTATTTTCAAATTTTGTGGGCTGAACATTTCCAGCGTGTTTTTGTTTTGTTTTCTCTTCTTTTTAACCGTAGCTGTTACACATGTCATTTATCCAGTTAAAACTTGTGTCTTCTTCTTCTTTTTTTTTGCTGCCACAACTCTTTGCCGGCTCCAATGGTGTTCCTCCCTGGTAATGGGTGAAATCCACGGAGGGCTCGGAAGCTGGGGGCAATTTTTAGTATGCATGATGATGGAGATGAGGATGATGGTAAGATGATGCTATGGAGGTCCGTGTGGTTTGGGACTGCGGGACAGGGCCGCATTCCACGCTCCCTGTCATAAATATCCCGGCATTAACCAGGCCCGGGAACACATCACTAAGACGTGTCATACCAAAGGAAGCACCCCCAAAGTCGCACCCGTGAAGTGGGTGAAGCTCGGCTGTGTGGCAACAGCCTTCCCATTGGGCCCATAGCACACCCGCTCTGGATAGGAGCCGACCTAGGTAGGAAAAATCCCGCTTGCCTCGGCTGGGACTCGAACCCCGCCGGGTCTCCCGGTCCATAGTCCGAAGTGCTCACCACTATACTACGGGGGCCGGTTCTTGTGTCTTTTCAGTGCACACAGGTATTTTGCTGAAGAATAAGGGGGCGAGTAAAACAAATACATTACTGAGCTAAAGTCTCCGACGTCGGGTAGTCCGAATTCAAAACCGGTTTACGGCAGCCGTTAGGAAAAGCTGTGATCAAAAGACAGAATTCCTGTTTTGAATCTCTGATATGTTATTGAAACATTGTTTTTATTATTCATTATTAATTTACAAACCTCTTTCTATTATTAAAGTTGATTTTACCCCTTATCGAACAGAATTATGAAACTCTAGTAAAGAATTATAGCACTTGGATGTAAGCAGTTTAATTTGTTCATGTGTATATTGATGTTATTTTTTTTCTTTCTGTACGTGTTGAAGGGGTAGGGAAGTGGGATCGTCCGGTGGACTTTTAATCCTCGGACCATGAGTTCGAATCCTGGCTGGGCACCAAACGTTGTACTGTTTTTGTTTGTGTTTTTTTCTTTGTTGCACTGGTGAAGGGGGTGGTGGGTTGTGTGGGTAGCTTGTCTCTTGATTCAGTCAAAGATGCAGGTGCTCGTTCAAACAAACTGCATCATTCAAACGTCAGGGTGCACCGAGTGCGCTCGGCTTTGTCATTGTATAGTCCGTGTCATTTATTGAAAAATAAACCACAGATAACTCTTAACAGCCCACGTGAATACCGCAATTTGACATGCAATTTGCAGATCCCTAGAAGCCACTTCAAGCCACTATTACGCAATCTGCAGCAGGCTTGGGCCTAGCAGGGAAGGCCCACACTTTGCGTAATAGTGGCTTGAAGTGGCTCCTATTGGTGTGTAGTGGCTGGTTCTTTTTAACCAAGCCTTATCACGTAGTGGGCAGGGAATGATCGGGCTCTTGATAATAATAATAATAATAATAATAATATTTTTGTATAGCGCAATGTCCCCACAAAGTGGGCTCACTTCAAGACAAAGTGTACCCGGGGGGGGGGGGGGGGTTGGGGGGGGGGGGCATTGAAGAAATGCGTATTTATGTTTCAGAATGATGCACTTGGCCGTGATAAAGTTTGATTATTGTGATACCTCCCACAGACGTATAGAGACAGACGCACCGCGGTGCCGGAAAAGTGACGCCGCCGCGCGCCACGTTGCTGGTACCTGGAAGTGCCAGCTGTTTACATAGCGCGCATAGCATTGGCCAGACGCTATCAACTGTTTACATAGCGCGCATAGCATTGGTCCGCTTTATCTTACGTCACATTTCTGATGACGTCTTTCTAAAGAACTTTGTATTTCGAACGAGGCGTCCTATACACAGAGCCTCTGAGTTCTGGTATTAGTAAGATGGCCGCGATAGCGACACTCGCAAGCAGCGGTGGCAGCGTGCGGCGGTGCGTCTATCTCTTTACGTCTGTGGTACCTCCAATACATGTAGCGTTCTTTGCACTTTCACACACCCCCATCATTGTAAATTTTACTGGCACAATAAGGCGCGTGTAATTGAATTGAATTGAACACTGTAACGATACAACTTTACAGTGATAAAGTCAGTGTCATGTCTCGTTACTGACATTAGTTTTGAGTTTTTAACTTTCTTTCTTTCTTTGTTTATTTATAGAATACGCAGAATTTTCTAGACGATTTTGTGGTATTAGCGAAGTTTTAACTCTCTCTCTCTCTCTCCAACTCTATCCTGAAATAAAGGTTTCATCATAATCATCATCTCTCTCTCTCTGCGTACATTTATGTCATACTATTTCTAGTTTGGTGTGTGTGTGTGTGTGTGTGTGTGTGTGTGTGTGTGTGTGTGTGTGTGTGTGTGTGTGTGTGTGTGTGTGTGTGCGCGCGCGTGTGTCAGTGTTGCTCTTTATCAGTTGATGCATTGTATTTGGTAGTGTAGCAAGGACAGATAGTAAGAGAGACATAGATTATGCGTCCATTATCACATCCTTGGAAAATATAGTGTCAGTCTTACTGAGTGTTTATTACAGATTTATAAATGGACAATAATGAAAAAAAAAGACCTATAGTAGCTATTCATGACCTGAATGACAAGCTTTCTTCACCAGATATTTGCTCTCTAGTCTGTATTCATGTACAGTCGGGCGTACACCACTTCCTGAATAGAAACAGCGCATACAGGATAAAAAAAAAAAAGTGTCAGTCAGTCAGTCCGCCAGAGCCGGGAATCAAACGCTGTGCCTTTGATTCTACAGGCGGACGTCTGAACCACTACGCAGACTGTTACTTCTGCCTTCCGGCCTCGTGCGTCCTCTGCATAATGCTTGCACTCGGCGCTGATATCCGATACAGAGAGTGGCGAAGCTGATAACAGGCAAAATTGACAGACCAGTCAACAAAATTTTGAGTCAGTGTATTGAACCCCGGGCCACGGGCACCCTGACTGCACCTACACACAGGCACTTGTCAGTAATCGGTAATCATGACCAGGGCAAATGAGTAAGTGTATTGTCTGTTATCAGCTCCGCCCCTTCAGCGTAACAGTGAGATGAAAATGCTGACCCCAAAATCACTCCTACAGTAACAAGTGTTTAATTTTTTTTTTTTTTTTTTTTTTTTGGGGGGGGGTTGTTTGTGTGATTATCAACTTCAACGGCTGTTGATAATGAGTCTCCAACTAACTTAGCACACCGCTTGATGGTTTCGGCAAATAAAGACGGCAAAAGGAGAATATGTTTGATAACAGGTTTGTCGTATTTGTGAGAAGAATATGGAAAATACGGACATGCATGTAGCGTACGGTGATGGGTTGTGATGAACCAGAGAGTAAGGTGGTGTTTTAGAAGGCACTTACACACACACACACACACACACACACACACACACACACACACACACACACACACACACACACACACACACACACACACACACACACACACACACACACTCTTGCACTGCCCGGTCAGCGTGTGTTGCATTTAGAGCTGCACTTATTATCAAGATAGACTACCACCGACTTTGATTGCGCATGCGCACTGACAAGCTCAACTGTCCCAAAACAGAAGTGTTTCTCTATGCAAACGCAGTGATGTTAGAAATAACTGCTGTCCTGTCCCTAAGCTTTATTCATGAAGGCGAAAGTGGTCAGTGATGTTGCCAGGATTTTTTTCTTCCTTCGGCGATTTAGCCGAAACAGCCTTGAAAGTTTCGGCTTTTTACAGAAAGTTTCGGCTCTCTCTGCCGAAGCAGTTTCACAAGTTTTTCGACTAGATTCCCTACCGTTACGTGCTCCCTCCACCTCCATGAATTAAAGATGTTCTGTAGATACATATCCTCACCGAAAGTTGCGTTTTCTTGGAAATTAGTCCAGCCAGCACAGGAATCTCGCAGAAACGGACATAATCGAGCCGATTCACTCGTGAAAACTTCGGCTCGGCCAGCCGACATGACAGACAGATTATCGGCTTTAAAAAAAAATCGGCTTTTAGCCGAGATCCGACCCCAAACGACATCCCTGGTGGTGGAGTAAAACCAGCAACATACCTTCCGACCGTACTTGACCTACTTCCTATTAATCAAACCTAATTTAACTGAGGCCTAGAGCTGACGCTTCGAACTTAAAGTGAGATAGATAATGTTCAGTGCAGACATGCAGACTAAAAAAAAGTATCTACTCCAATCTCTGAAGAGCCAGTTGAATTGAGCTGAAGCGCACTTAGCGTGGTGTCATGCGACTGGCTGACTCAGTGGCACGTGACTAGCTGACCTCTCTACCTGATGACAGGGAGGTGTGTCTGCCTCTAAGAGAATAAAGCAAATCAGAAACAGAAATAATCAGTATAATTACATTCTTTATTACCTTCAAGTAAATTCAAGATCTACGAGCAATTCAAAGGTAAATTTCTAATTTTTTTTCTTTGTTTACAGAACTGTTGTGTTGTATTATTCATAATGACGAATTATGAAGTACACCGCTCAGCTTTTGCTAAGGGGGGAGCCGGGGTGGCCGAATGGTAGAGCGTTGGACTTCTAATGCTCGGGTCGTGAGTTCGAATCCCGGCTGGAGCCAAATATTTGTGCTGGCTTTCTCATCGTTGCCCCGTCTTTGATATCACCCGTGTGTGGTGGAAAAGGACGTTAAACCCCCCACACACCCACCCTTTTGCTAAGGATTACAAGTTGCCGACTATACAAACATGAGCAGTAGTGATACAATCCTGATATACAGTTTGTTAGGGCGGTGACCGGTGTGTCCGTGAGACTGTTAACGCCGTTACGCATTCCTGAATCGGCAAAATACCTTCAGGGATGCTCTACTGACCCCGGCATATTCCATGACCAACTTTTACTAATTCATTCTTGGTGTCAGTGAATAGAGTGCGCATTTATATTTCAGAACGTACACAGTGATGGCGAAGGAGGTCACTGCAGGTCAGTCCTTGAACTCGCCTGCGATAAAAGCAGCTCAAAAATACAGCATTTACTGCATACTTGAAGTTGAGAACTGGACCCCTTACGATATGACTGAAGCATCGGTGTCAGTTGTGGGTGGACAGCTCCCTCTGTCTGTTTCGGAGATACAGTCTGGTAAACGAGAAGGCATGGTGAGTTTTGTGGAAGTTATTTCTGGCTGATAAACTAATGTCAGATCAGGGCCGTAGCACAGCTCCTAAAAGTGCTCCGGCCATAAGAAATAAATAAACAGGAAATTTTCGCGGTGCACAAAGGAAGGACTTTGCCCGAAGAAAGTGAAAAGCGGGGGGGGGGGGGGGAAGGGGGGGGGGAGGGGGCGTCGGCGGAAGGAAGGACTTTACCCGAAGAAAGTGAAAAGCAGGGGCGGGGGGGGGGGGGGAGAGTGCCAGCCCTGCATATCCCCTCAGTAACCCAATGTTACTTAAGCAAACAATGTTACTTGGGGGGGGGGGGGGGTGCCAAAAAGTGGTCCGGCCATGGACGGAATGGCCGGTAGGGCTGCTACGGCCCTACAGATTGCTGGGCTTCAGCATGTTCCTCACAGTTCCACGGAGCAATGTAAAGGTGATTTTGGTCCCCAAAAGATGTCTAGTTTATATTATAGCCAGTGTTGGCATCTGTTACTTTCGGTCTAGGCGACCTCATCAGCACACCCTAGGCATTACCAGGATAAGGCACAGCCATGACACCCAAGCAACACGAAGGCCCTGCAACTTGTCACGTCCCATGCTACACATTGCCACAAACGAAACATTAAATCCACAGCAACAAAAAAGGGGAGAAGGTAGCGGTCTTATTAATTCTTGTCAAACTAGAAACATTTAACAAGTAGTGCCTGAAACCGCGCAAAATAGTACTCAGGGGATGGGGATGAGAGGTCGCTAGTATCGCCTTCTTTCACGTACTTTTTTTTTTTGAGCCTCAGTTGCATGCAGGATGCCTCAGACTTTTGTTTTGTTTTGTTTTTGTTTTTTGTTTTGTCGAGCATCCTTTCTTCATTGGCTCCTTTTTTCTCCAACAGTAGTTAGTTCATGAACATAAGTGCGTTATTGTCGTACTTGCTGCTTGTGGTAACGACAGCAAAAGAACAATTGTTACATTTACAACGGAGGGAAAGATAATTATCGTGTACACTAGGATTGTACATACACAGTTCACCCAACACTTTATCCAGCAGATACTCCGAGCTGTGTGTGTGTGTGTGTGTGTGTGTGTGTGTGTGTGTGTGTGTGTGTGTGTGTGTGTGTGTGTGTGTGTGTGTGTGTGTGTGTGTGTGTGGCGCGCACCGAGTGCTCTCTTGGGCAGACTTTCTGCGCCATATAAGAACAATTTATTATTATTATTATTATTAGTGTGTGTGTGTGTGTGTGTGTGTGTGTGTGTGTGTGTGTGTGTGTGTGTGTGTGTGTGTGTGTGTGTGTTGTGTTGTGTTGTGTGTGTGTGTGTGGGTGTGTGTGTGTGTGTGTGTGTGTGTGTGTGTGTATGTGTGTGTGAGAGAGAGAGAGAGAGAGAGGCAGATAGGGCCGCGCAGACCGACAGTCAGACACATATGCAGAGATATCTGTTACAATCATGTGAAAAACAATTACATCACGTGTCTAATCCTCAGTTCAGTTTCAAACAGTGTTTTTAAATCAGTACGGGTTCCATATTTATACTTGCTGATGGACAACTTTGCTACTAGAATAAAGAGGTTGACGATGGAGCAAGTGTAATCTCTTAAATTGTGAGGCCTATAGCCGAATAAAATGTCGGTTTCAGTCAGAATAACGTTTTCCCCTGTAAGTTTGTAAATGTGATCTATTACGGATGACCATAACGGTTTTACTTTGACACAATGCCAGAAAAAGTGTTCCATAAAATCTGTTACATTACAATGTTCACATTTATCATTTGTTCGTACTCCCATCTTGGACAGTAGGATTGCCGTTGGGTAGATGTTATGCAGTATTTTCCAGTGGAGGAGCCTAAGCCTTTGTTCTTTAGTTGTATGTATTGCGACTAGCCAATGTTCTTGGTTGATCGACCCAATGTTCTTGGTTGATCGTTAAACCATATTTGTTTTGCCAGAAGTTCGTAGCACATGGGGTGGGTGTCTTATTTTCTGTAATTTTTTGACGGAACCATTTTGGTGATGGATTCTTTGGTAGAGATGTATTTTCCTGAGTGTTAGTTGTGTTTACGGGGTGCATCATGCGTGCTCGAAGTGCCGTGGTTACTGATTCAGGTACTTTTAGTCTACCCGCCCCTCCTCGCCCTACCCCCGTCTTTTCGTGTGCTGAGATCTGTAATGCAATCACGTATTCAGTTCAGAACGAGTTGTGAGCCCATATAATTATTATGACGGAACTCAGCGCTCCAAGCTCACCGACTTCAGTGCCTCAGAAAAAAAATATAATAACAATAAAAATAATAATAAATGTGTCTTGTGTAGGCGCTCTGCCCAGTTACTTCAACTGGCTTACAGCGGAAGTGTTTGAATTTAGATTTTGTGGGCTGAACATTTCCAAAGCAGAGGGAGAGGAAGTCGGAGTACCAAGAGAAAACTCCCGACGATCGGCCCGAATGCAGGGGGTCACGTACGAGGAGGAAAAAAATCTTTGCACCGAGTGGGATTGGAACCTGACCTCTCGCAGTAATGACGAAGTCTTAACCCGTCGACCGCCCAAAACGATAATCCGTTACACACGCGGGCACCACACGGTACTCACAGGATAGCATCAAACATCTTGGAAGAAAGGAATTTACTAAGCATTGTCTTTGAAAGCATCACAAGGATTTTTGCGCTATTGAAAGAGGAGAAACATTTTAAACGGATTTCAAGGATCCTTCCGAACGGCAATGACACATTCCTGTCACGTGATTCCAAATTTGCATACATATCCTTGTGATGCTTTATTTTACATTATGATCTTAGCATAAGGAGCGGAGCGATTGCATGTCTAAAGACAATTTTCTGTTTTAAAATGTATTTTATGACAGATAATAAAGTATTTTTGAATTTTAAATTTGAATTTTGAATACATAGCAATAAAAAAAATATAAATAAAAAAGCTTCTAGGGAAGTTTAGACTGGCCCTAACTGACGTGGGAAAATGTAGTCCAGTTACTTTCAACAGGCTGGCCATAAGAGAGGCTATGGGACAAGTGGTACCTACGGTGTTGCCTCGTGGCTGATAAAGGAATGGAATCGGCGCGTGTACGTCATGTGGGACGTTCCTCACAACCTCATCATGCCACAAGACAACCGCCTGGCTGTTGGAATTTCTGCGCCGGGTGAAACTAGCCACGAGAACGTCTACAAGGAGATGTTTGAGGGTCGTGGTTTGGGCGACAGCAGAATCAAGTATAGATGTCGTGTGTTTCAGAAAGAACTGAGCCCGATCGAATGCAGGTATGCACGAAAAATCTTACCACTTTTTTCTGTGAAACCTCTAGCATGAATATTAGTCTTTCAGTTTTACATGTAGGAGGTTAAAGGTTTAAAATGTTCTGACTGTTACCTCCCTTACCTCAACCTTTAAACAGATGCGAGCCGATGGAAGGGTGGCGGTGGGGGGCTCGGGGGGGCTGGGGGGGGGTATTTTCGAATCCCTGAGTCTAACTTTTTTTTACGAGGAATAAGATGACATTGACTGTTAATTTTGTTGTTTTTTGATGTTGTTCTTGTTCTTTTACCTACTGTGGTTGATCACTATGATATATTGTTAATAGGAAATGCGTTTTCTGCATGTCCGTTTGCTGTTACGCGAATCTCAGTAGTATAGATCTACTGGTTGCAGCTGCTGGTTTGAGATCCACACAGAAACTGTATGTGTACTGCATTTTTTTTCTCATTAATAAGACTGGTATCAGTATAGTTAGGAGTGTGTGTGTGTGTGTGTGTGTGTGTGTGTGTGTGTGCGTGTGTGCGTGCGTGCGTGCGTGCGCGCGTGTGTGTGTGTGTGTGTGTGTGTTTAGTGATGACAAGATGGTCGTCACTGGCTCGATAGGAGGAGACTGCAGGACTACAGCAAAGATCAGCGTGAAACCGCAGCGTCTGGCCAAGTCTCCCCAAACTGAGCACAGCTACAGTGACAGAGAGTGACTCCCGGCTACAGCAAACCAAAGCAACCATAGCTCCCATCTTCCAACAATTCTATGCTAATTGTTCTGAGCTCCTTTAGCACTGCAGAAGGAACAACCGGGGGGTGAGGGGGATGCGTCTGGGGGGGGGGGGGGGGAGAGTATCTGTTTGCCGTCCCCCTCCCCCTCCCCTTCCATCCCTCTTTCTCTATGTTGTCACAGTCGACAAATACGTGTATCCCAACCACTGGAAATGACGAAATAGATCTCCGGAAGTGAACGGTATTTCTTGATTGAAATAGACTAGTAAACATTTCTGGGACACCCCCCCCCCCTTTCCTCCTCACCACCACCACCTGGTGCTGTTTTCGCGCGGAGGCTGTTTTCGCGAGATAGAAGATAGAGAGAGAAAGAAGCATTAAGTTCATCAATTTTGATAGATCTAATAAGAATAAGAATAATACAGAGCTTTCATAGTATTAGAGCGCCGTTCTCCAACTTCAAGGACTCGCTGCGCTTAAAGCACACACAGACACACACACACACACACACACACACACACACACACACACACACACACACACACACACACACACGCTATTTACATCCCCTTGGCATACATACAATTTGGCAGTGCAACGAACTCATGATGCACACAGACAGACTTAACAGACTTAAGCGCATTACATGGCACGTGGGATGACTGTAGCCTTTGCGTTTGTCCAGATTAATACTTGTAATTACTAAACATTTAATACTTGTATCAAATCGAGACTTGTGGCTGCTACCGCTTGCCGTACCTGGGCACGAGGGAGTCACCCAGATTTTTTTTTTTTTTTCATTTTTCCCCGGCATAACAAACATTCTGCTTGCACACAGTTCATTCTGCTTGACTGTGGGTGCTAGCAGACATAACGTGTAAAAGAAACAACAAGACGTTTTTTGCTTTTTTTTTAAAACACAAATATGTTTATGTGAATGATTGTCAGAGGTTTTGCAGGCCACTTTCATTTTATTATTTTCTCCGAGTGACACGGGTGGCCGAATGGTAGAGCGTTGGACTTTCAATGCTCGGGTCGTGAGTTCGAGTCCCGGCTGGGGCCAAATATTGTAAGCAGGGCCCGCTTACATGTTGTCTTCCTGATTGATTTAGAATAGAACTCTGTATTTAAACTAAATTCTGTGATTCATTCGGACTTCTCCTATAATTCAAAAGATAAAGATTGAAACTTGTAATATCCAGAATTACAGAATACAGTTTAAATAAAGTCTGGAAATTTAGATTAAGTTGTGAACCGGTGAAGAAGCAGTAAATCTACTTGCAAGCACATACGACTACTGCCGTGTGCATCAGCGGACTGATAACTGGCAAATTCGAACGAAAAATGGATGAACACTTCTTGCCAGAAGATGAGACGACTTCTCCAGCTTCCAAGGTAAATAAACTTTAGTAAATTTATCCGTATGAGCCGGAATGAGGCAGCCATGACTGAAATTCATTGCACTTGGACGGGAGACATCGTCGAAGGACGCCATTGTGAATTTTCAAGGGAGGTAATCGTACTGATAATCTTGATGGAAATGATCGAAACGCCAAATGAAATGTTTTTATTTATTTATGATGTATCCGATGCATGTTAAACTGGTTGATTGATGTATTGAATTGCTGAATTGTAAAAAATTCTCATGACCAAGAAGTATCTAGGTTGTGTGATTAGCGTTACTAGGTGTAACCATAGCCTGTTTACTCTAGTGACGGAGTAGATCTAAACGCGTAAATTGCTAGTGTAGTTGAGCGTAATTCTTAGATCGTTTGACAGGATTTCGTGTTAGGATAAATGAAAAACTAGTTGAATTTCTCTTGTAGATAAGGAGATGAATCATGTTGCTAGGTATTCCTATAGAATGTGGAACAACAAATCCATGGCAGGGCCATGTAATCAGCATTTTTAGCTAGAAAGACGTCGAGGAAACCTAGGAAACCCTTGTATTTTTGAAGCTATAAATACTCGGGGACACGAAGCGATGGGGGGGGGGGGGGGGGGGGATCTGACATCTGATTGCATCTCGCATCTTATCTGGCATCTGGGACACGACGCATCTTAGATCTCGACACCACTCCGACTGATCTTCTACCTGACCACATCGCAGCTGAGAACGACTACACTTCGGAACAGACAAGCAGAGGAGGAAGAACTGGGGTCATCACTAGCAGACTACGTTTCCAGCTGATATCGGCGTGACCAGCTGAGGAATGCAGGCGTGAAGCAGAAGCGGGTCTGGATGAAGTCATTGAGCGTGACGGACGACGTGGCGGAGCCCTAGGGGACGTTGCAGCGGGTGCTGACGTCGGGACTTCGATCGACTTAGGCCGGGCGACGCGACTTTCCAGATACCAACCATGTCTAGCATTTAGGATTTAGGATCGTCTGCTAGGGAGATCGCCAATCTAAATCTAGATGACGTAGTAAGGAATTCCCTTATCTCTAACTGTAAACAAACCGACCGCGTTGGCGAACAAGAAGATCGGCAGGTAGATTATTGTTGAATTGGAGAAGGATAGAAGTTCAGGATAACTAAGGATAATCGCTTGTAGTTATCTTTGTGTGGTGGGATGATAAAAAAAGTAAGAAATTAGGTTTGTTATCGTTTCTGAAAGAGTTTGTCGGACTGTCCTTTTCAGGACAGCTTGTTCATTCAAGAAACGGTACTAGCGGTCATGAGAGTTTTATTGACGGACTTGTAATTGACTAACGAAATATTCACTAAACTTGAAGAAAACCATTACTTATTTTGTTGTGGCGAGTGACAGAGTGAGAGTAAGTTTGTGTGAGAAGTAGCATATTACTCGCCTGGTGGCAGCATTACCTACAGAAACACCGACAGCACGCTTACAATATTTGTGCTGGCTTTTCCCTCGTTGTCCCGTCTTTGACATCATCCACATGTGGTGGAAAAAGGACGTTAAGCTCCCAAACACCCCCCCCCCCCCCCCCCCCTTCTAGTGAGACGGGATCAAGCGTGTCAAGGGAAGTAACAAAGCTGCACATACCTAATTTGTAAACTTGATTCAGTGCCGCGCCGACCGATAATTTTCTACGGTTCACTCCCCCCCCCCCCTCCCCCCCGCGGCCCGCCCCTCTTCCCCCCCCCCCCCCATCCCACACCGCTTCCTACCCGTCCGCCCCTAAACCCCTCCCCCACTCCCCAAACCCCGCGTCGCTTTATTCTGTTTGAGAAGTAATACTGAAACAATCAATAAATAAATAGACAAACAGATAAATAATGCTGTGGACATGAGGGTTTGCAGGCCACGTTTGCTTGCTCTGTGCAGCTTTCAGCTTTCTGTTCTCAGCGCAATGAGATTGTGTAATTCCGCACGGTTATCTAGCATTATCTATTTATTGTCTGTCATAATTACTGACCAGTCTAGTCTGCCATCTCAAGGCTGTCAATATGTACTTTTTCTCACTGAGCATTAACATAAGCGGTGCCGCCTGTTTATGCTCACTATCTGTTTACTGGAACGACTTGTCAGTATTGCAATAAACCTGTTTAAACCAATTCCGCACGGGTACCTACGCTGGAATCAGTAGACCTAATTCAAAGGCAAAGATTGAAGATTCAGTTGTGTGCTCTTGTATGTAAGTCTGTGCGATATAGTGAGATATACAATTTACCAGTAAATGATCACTATAGATTAAAATGTGTCGGTCTACAGTTTTTTGGTTTTTTTTTTTTTTCTCACGTCACAACTATTGATTATTGTCATGGTAACTCGGGATAAGTAGGATCCTCGCATGGAACATTTATTGTCAGTGTTAGCTGTTTTCCCACCCCACTGAGTAAACACACAGAGTAAGATCAATTCCGGTGACACTGCTACGTTGTCGCTCTTTGGTTCTGGTGCGTTGGACAGTCTTGCAGCACTGAGGTGATCAACTGTCATCCGCGGTGCCGCCTCAGGGGCATGCTGCAGCGTCACCAGAATTGATCTTACTCTGTGTGTTTACTCAGTGGGGTGGGAAAACAGCTATCACTGCACTATAAATGTTCCATGCGAGGATCCTGCTTATCACGAGCTACCATGACAAAAATCGATAGTGTGTGTGTGTGTGTGTGTGTGTGTGTGTGTGTGTGTCTGTGTGTGTGTGTGTGTGTGTGCGCGCGCGCCCTTGTGCAAGAGTCGGACTGAACGGATATATTATGAATATGTCGACAGAACAAGGAAGGTCACAATGCTCCTTGGCCATCTGCCAAGTGTAGTGTTAAAAGGCTATTTCGATAAATTAAAGGTGTTATACACCTTGTGCCAAACTCCTGACATATAAATATAAAATAACAAAGAAAACGACAATATTTGCTGAGTCCGTTTGTCGTTAAATTCCAGCTGGTTCTGGTGGTCGGTAGTATGATAATTTGCATACGCATTCAAAAAGTTTAAAATACTAACATATGACACAATATTTCAACTCCAAGTTATACGTTTTTAAGTTCAAGATAAGTCTAATCCTCGTAAATAGTAAATGACATATTATTTTCTCTGGGATTTTTTCCTTCTTCTCCGTCTTGGAAAGCATTTACAACAATCTGTACGAAGCAGCGCTTGAGTGTAACGGAAAGCGCGTTCACTGAAAACGAGAGCTAGCAACTTTAACATTTGACGCACTGACGTCATATCAGTCTCTACACATTTCTGACTCGATAATTTTACGCAGATCAAGTGAGAGTCCAGAGTGTTGATATCACCTAGAGCTTCAAACACGAACACATATACAGGTAAATGTATGCTTTTGCCTGTAGTTACTAAGCTTTTTAATCAGATCTTTGACACTGGTTGTGTTTCAAAAGAATGGGCGAAGTCAGGAGTTGTCCCACTTCACAAGAAAGGTGATGCAAACAATCCAGACAATTATAGAGGTATTTCGCTCACAAGTAACCTAAGTATATGTTTCACGTACATCATGAACGAACGACTGACAAACTGGGCTGACATAAAGAGGGTTATCGTGAAAGAATAGGCGGGGTATAGAGCTGGTAATTCAACAGTAGATAGGATCTTTATTTTATATGCTCTTGTACAACGTCAGCCCAGCAGAAATCAGCGATATGCATGCTTCGTGGATTTTCATAAAGCTTACGATAAGATAGACAGGCAACTTTTGGGGCAGATTCTTCAGAAACAAGAAATCTGTACAAAAAAGGTCAAATGCCTTAAAGGTCTGTATACAGAGGTGAAATCATTTATCAGAGTAGGTAGTAATGTTTTTCCAGTGCAATGGTGATTTTAATTGTTTGTGCAGCCCACTCTTGTTCAGTTGTTTTTTTTTTTTCATGAATGAGCTTGCAAAAGAAATTCTTGAAAAAGGAAAGCATGGCGTACAGCTTACGCCAGAAGAAATTCAGTTGTCCATCCTGCTTTTTGCTGCTGATGTCGTTTTAATATCAGACACACCTGTCGGTCTACAGAACCAGATAAATGTTCTCTGTGGTTTAGTTTGGTACCCAGGCGATTGAAGTCGCCAATGCCTATACATACCTTGGTTTACTCTTTTCAAGAAGACTGTGCCTCGGTATTACGGTGTCAGAACTCGTGTCCAAAGACAAACTGAAAGCTAGCAACTTTAACATTTGACGCACTGACGTCATATCAGTCTCTACACATTTCTGACTCGATAATTTTACGCAGATCAAGTGAGAGTCCAGAGTGTTGATATCATCTAGAGCTTCAAACACGAACACATATACAGGTAAATGTATGCTTTTGCCTGTAGTTACTAAGCTTTTTAATCAGATCTTTGACACTGGTTGTGTTTCAAAAGAATGGGCGAAGTCAGGAGTTGCCCCACTTCACAAGAAAGGTGATGCAAACAATCCAGACAATTATAGAGGTATTTCGCTCACAAGTAACCTAAGTATATGTTTCACGTACATCATGAATGAACGACTGACAAACTGGGCTGACATAAAGAGGGTTATCGTGAAAGAATAGGCGGGGTATAGAGCTGGTAATTCAACAGTAGATAGGATCTTTATTTTATATGCTCTTGTACAACGTCAGCCCAGCAGAAATCAGCGATATGCATGCTTCGTGGATTTTCATAAAGCTTACGATAAGATAGACAGGCAACTTCTGGGGCAGATTGTTCAGAAACAAGAAATCTGTACAAAAAAGGTCAAATGCCTTAAAGGTCTGTATACAGAGGTGAAATCATTTATCAGAGTAGGTAGTAATGTTTTTCCAGTGCAATGGTGATTTTAATTGTTTGTGCAGCCCACTCTTGTTCAGTTTTTTCATGAATGAGCTTGCAAAAGAAATTCTTGAAAAAGGAAAGCATGGCGTACAGCTTACGCCAGAAGAAATTCAGTTGTCCATCCTGCTTTTTGCTGCTGATGTCGTTTTAATATCAGACACACCTGTCGGTCTACAGAACCAGATAAATGTTCTCTGTGGTTTAGTTTGGTACCCAGGCGATTGAAGTCGCCAATGCCTAGAAATACCTTGGTTTACTCTTTTCAAGAAGACTGTGCCTCGGTATTACGGTGTCAGAACTCGTGTCCAAAGACAAACTGAAAGTAGCTGCCATGTTCAGGATGCTTGGCAAACTTGGCTTGGTCCCTTTCCATGCCTTCATGAAAATTTGTGTTTGTCAGATCCAATCTTGTCTCTTGTCTGGTGCAGAACTATGGGGTTTGCACAGTGTAGATAAAATTGAAAAGATTCCTACTTTGCCTTAAAGCGATACTTAAGCGTAAGCAACCACACGAATTGATCTCACGAATCCACACGAATTGAACACGATCTCTCTCTCTCTCTCTCTCTCTCTCTCTCTGGGAGTGTGGTGAGGAGGGTGGGCAGGGAGAATGGTTTGGGGCTGGATGGGGGAGGGGGGGGGGCGTCGGTGGGATCTGGGTGTGTGTGCCGGGCAGGGGTGGAAGGGTGGCGGGGGGGGGGGGGGGACACACGAAAGACAACCGGAAACATAGATCCGTTCAGTCCGACTCTTACACAAGGGTGCACGCACGCACGCACACACACACACACACACACACACACACACACACACACACACACACACACACACACACACACACACACGCTCATATCTACACACATCAACACAACTATTGATTGTTGTCAGGGTAGCTCGTGATAAGCAGGATCCTCGCATGGAACATTTATAGTGCAGTGTTTAGCTGTGTGCCACCCCACCGAGTAAACACACAGAGTAAGATTAAATCCAGTAAGATTATTCAGGACTCCAGTGAGTCCTGCTATGAAAAAAATCTCAAACGCACCTGTATGTGTGCAAGAGGAGAAAGCATGATTGAATTAAATATAGCTGCTTATTCACTCTAGTTGGACTGCTCCCAATTTCATGTAACTGTTCGGCTTCTGTTCGTCGTTCAGTTCCAAAGATCATATCACTCCGTACACACTCGGCGTAAACAGGTGCGTTTTTAGTATTAATTTATTGTTATTATTATTATTGATGTGTATTCCTATATACAACACAAATGGTATCCAATAAGCGGATTCCGTTGGAGTGTTGTTCAGGGCTCTGCCAAGTGAATGCTGACAAGTAACTGACGATGCAACTATTCAAACAAATATCCTGTATCCATACAAATTTCTCCAGACCAAGTCTTTCTCAGCTTTAAGTAAAATGATAAAATGAATTGAAGGACGTATCTTGGAATGCAGAGAACAGTGATAAATGTTTTCCAACAAACAAACACACACACACACACACACACACACACACACACACACACACACACACACACACACACACACACACACACACACACACACACACACACACACACACATATAAAACGAGAAGTCAGACGTAACTGAGTGGGTGGGTGAGTGAGTAGGTTGGTGGGTGGTTGAGTGAGTGAGTGAGTGAGTGAGTGAGTGAGTGAGTCAGTGAGTGAGTCAGTGAGTGAGTCAGTGAGTCAGTGAATGAGTGACCGACTGATTGCAGCTCAAAATCATCCATGCACTGCATATTCGCAGCACCGACAGCAAACAAAACATAAGAGGGACAAAGAAAATAAACAAATAAAGAAGACACTCTTGAGTTATTTCCGTGTATAATTAGTTAATTACACACGCTTCAGTCGAACATCGGATGACTCGAAGCAAACTGCGAAATTTGACTCATCCAAGGATAACCCAAACTTCGGCTAACTTGAAAAGAAAGTCAATGTCCCCTGCGCATTCGACTTCTGTTGTAAAACTTTGCCACCGCCAGGATGTGCATTTTATCCCGAATTTTCTGTTAGGACCGCTGAAGTTGTCATTTAATGTTTTTCTCATTACTCACAAAAATATCCACATTTGCTCCTTCACAGATACTGAACTGCCGAGGACTCCGCGAACAAAATGGCCACTGTGGAAGTTGTGGACAGCATTCGCGCCTGCCACAGAGCTGTGCAGATTCTACAGAATGAAGAGGTTGTTGCGGCAGACGCCGAGGGGGTCCACATGAGCAGAACAGGGCCGATGACTCTGCTGCAAATCGGCACAGTAAAAGGACACGTGTACCTGTTTGACGTCAAGCAAGAGCCGCGGATATTCAGGGACGAAGGACTGAAGGGTTTTCTCGAGAGTGAGTCTGTTGTAAAGGTAAATGAACCCCTGCAGCCCCTAGAACTGGATCTCTTCTCTCGCCATACATTACAAGTTGCGCCTGTCGTCTTTTACGCAGGTTTACACACGTACACACGCTGCAAACGTACATCGACTGGATACACACTTCGAGCATCAACAAGCTTGGGGTGAGCGGCGGTCTAATAGGTAGCGCGTCGGACAAGACCAAGACCGTGACAGTCAGCACACATTTCTCGCTGTCCACATCCAAGGACAAGGTTTTTGCTGAACTGAGAGCCTACACTATTTTATGCCCGATAGGAAACCAGCAGCCATTAAGAGCTACGCTGCAATGGCAGGTGGCAAAATAATGTAAAACAAGAGTTGTTTTTATTAAATCCCTGTAGGTCTGTGCCATGGCCTCAGCTAAACGGGCTTCTGCTGTCTCTGGTTACAGGTGATGCACTCGGGCAAAAACGATGCTGAGGCACTTTTCTGGCAGTTTGGAGTGCAGCTGAAAGGAGTGTTTGACACCCAGGTGGCTCAGCAGGTACTGGACAAGGCCAACGGACGCCGGTTGCCGAGTCTGCTGAAACTGGCTGATGTTGTCAGCAAGTACTGTCCGAGCAAAGTTGCCAGCGTTGAAGAGGGCAAAGACAGTGTTCAGGTACACGCGTATCATCGAATAAATGACGACTAGGGTTCTTCAGTAGCTGAGCTATGTAGGTACCGGTAGAACACGATTAACGTAATGATTATTCAATAAATGCGGTGGACTTCCGATCGGCATTTCGGTGCACCACTTCGCAACACACACACACACACACACACACACACACACACACACACACACACACACACACACACACACACACACACACACACGCACGCACGCACGCACGCACGCATACTGTTTTTGCGGATAACTTCTGCGTGTCTGTGATTGTTTTAGTCATTCCTATGTAAGCTAATGCTCCTTGAGGGTTCGGCGTAAACTTGAAGCAATATAATACCAAAGCAGTGCCATTGTTTTGTTGTAGACCAAGTGGATGAAGCTGGAGGGAGAGTACTGGGCGAAGCGCCCTCTGACGGACGAGATGAAAAAGTACGCTGCCAATGATGTGGTTGTTCTCATTCCTGAAGTTTACACAGAACAGAAAAGGTGGGACACACACACACACACACACACACACACACACACACACACACACACACACACACACACACACACACACACACACACACACGCACGCACGCACGCACGCACCCTATACAGAAGAGACAGAATCACTGTGACACCGGCTGTTAACACGGATTGGTGTAAACGACCCTGTATTTTATTAGTTCCTCTCTCTCTCTCTCTCTCTCTCTCTCTCTCTCTGCCTTACAGGCTCCTTGAAGCAAACTGTCTCATGGACACTCTGAGGAGGAGCGTTGACGAGACTATCAGAAGCAAGCTGGATCGAGAGCTATCGGAAAAAATCACACTGGAGCAAAAACATATTGCCAAGTCTGTACTGCTGGACTTCGCTTCCACCGCCAGATCACAGAAACTCGACGACATCACAGACGAGGTACAGAGTTTGTGACTGACTTGCTGACTGACTGGATGCATGACCGGCTGGCATACTGCTTGAATGACTGACTGACTTTCTGATTGAATGATTGATTGAACGGGTGACTGGCGCTGAGTTAAGTATAGTTAGCACCCTTTGGCCTTACTGGGTGAAATATACCAACACAGCCACGCTCAAGTTTCTCTCTCACTTTATAAATGTGTGTATGTTACGATTGCAACAGCTTTATTACTATGTTGCAATGACCAACTGGTGTTTATTTTCCGACAGTAAGTGTTGTATATTCCATGTATCGCAAATGGGATTTTCTGGAATAAGCTTGAACTTGAAAAGTACAGTTTTGCCTACTTTGTTCGTTTTTTTTTTTTTTTTTTTTTTGGTTGTCCCAACTCTTTGCCAGCTCCAGTGGTGTTCCTCCCAGGTCATGGGTGGAACCCACGGAGGACTCGGAAGCTGCGACAATTTTTTTTATTATGCATGATGATGGAGATGAGGATGATAGTAAGATGATGCTATGGAGGTCCATGTGGTTTGGGACTGCGGGACAGGGCCGCATTCCACGCTTCCTGTCATAAATATCCCGGCATTAACCAGGCCCGGGAAGTACGGCACCTGCGGTGCCGGCCGTGTAATCATCCACATCATAAGACGTGTCATACCAAGGGAAGCACCCCCAAAGTCGCACCCGTGAAGTGGGTGAAGCTCGGTTGTGTGGCAACAGCCTCCCCATTGGGCCCATAGCACACCCGCTCTGGGTAGGAGCCGACCTAGGTAGGAAAAATCCCGCTTGCCTCGGCTGGGACTCGAACCAGGGTCTCCCGGTCCATGGTCCGAAGTGCTAACCACTACACTACGGGGGCCGGTCACTTTGTTCGGTTTAGGGTTAGGTTTAGATTTAGGGTTGGGGTTACCTTGTGGCAATGGTGCAACCGCTATGTTGTTTACAACAAG
The DNA here is from genome assembly GCA_018292915.2 of Batillaria attramentaria. Taxonomy (NCBI): domain Eukaryota; kingdom Metazoa; phylum Mollusca; class Gastropoda; family Batillariidae; genus Batillaria; species Batillaria attramentaria. Next base: position 631,151 of record JACVVK020000365.1, read on the forward strand.
TGCAAATGACACCAGGGGGCGAACTTTACCAACACATCGTGACTGTCTGGTTGGTTGTCCGACCGACTGAAAGAATGGCTTATTGACTGACTTACTTGCTGGCTCACTGACTGATTTCATGACTGTCTAGCTGATCAACCAGCTAACTGCCTGGTTAACCGGCTGACGACTGTCGACGAAACCAACTGATTGTTCTGTATGCTGTTGTGTAGGATGTGCTTGCGGCTCTGAACATAATAAGAACAGACGACGTGACGGCGATGGGTCTTCCAGCACTCATCAAGGACCTCAAGCTACAGACCATGCGTGCCAAGCTGAAAGACATGGAATCTGAGTTTCAGGAGAAGGTCACTATCGTACTGTGTACATTGTTTTTAGTCTTCTTGTCGTCGTAAACTTCATGTTTGTAGTTTGACTTTTTAACTATTGCTGATGGATGGCCGGATCAGATGCCATACGTCTCTCTCTCTCTCTCTCTCACACACACACACACACACACACACACACACACACACACACACACACACGCACACACACACGCACACACACACACACACCATCGTCACAGTCGCGAACACGCCAGTCACTCGATGTGGCGTTATTTGGCTCATGTCACACGGGAGACCTTTTTGTGTGAATGAACATGGGAAACAGCTCAAAGCACGCTCTGGACAAAGGTATGTTGAAGCGACACATCACACGAGAAACACGGAAAGAATACCACGTTCGCTGTTTGATCGGACTAAAAACAGGCTGTGTGACATCAACCCTAGTATTGTTAGCGGCTCTAGTCTTCGGCCTCAGTCACGCTTGGCTGATAACCCCTTATTCTCGGAGTTTCCCCGGAAATGTGTCTCTGCACGGCGAAGAACACAAATACACAGTGCATCAAAATGCCTATATAATTTATATTCCCTATTAGCCTCAGGCATCATATGTCTCCCCTAAAAATGCTTCTGTCTAGAAACAATTACATGTACTACCATGAACAGACCATTCAAAGGCACGCACCTGACAGGGGTTAAAAAAAAAAACAAAAAAAACTTGAATGTCTCCTTTCCGCTCAGGCCTCACTGGAGTAATGCACGTCTATTTTCTCTTTAGACCAGAGAGGCAGTTCGCACAAATCCGCTTGCCTCACTTGTGTCCCACCTCTGTGCAAAACTTCCCAGCTTCACTGGCAGCTTGCCTCTTTTTGTGACCGCCTGCCATGCACCTTGACCTACATAACACAAAAATCACGAAAATCACGCTTTTTCATGACAACAAAACTCACTACAGACTAGCACACTCACCAAACAGGGTACATCAAATAATCACTAAACATGACCTCAAGGTCAATTTGTGTCCTTACACGAGAAAGTTTAGCACTCAACCGGTCACTGGCCCGTGACTAGCTCTTACTTATCGGTTCTTGGCGGTTCCATATTAAAGCTATTATCTACATGTTTGCAGGGGAGATACTTTGAGCCCAACAGTTTCCACTGCGGTTTTCTGTATGCCTGTACTACGGTGTTTGAAGATTGGAGTGTCAAACAGCGCGCGTCTCGCCTGCAGCAGCAGATTGAGGACCTTATCATTGACGACATTCAGAAGAAATATACTGTCAGCACACCGGTGGCTCACCTCGCAGACTATGAGCGGAGGGTGATTTGAGTTTGGATTTGGATTTTTAGTCCATCGACTAATCACCACCATCGTCCATATCATCGTCCTTGTCACTCCCATCGCCATCATTATCACCGTTGTCGTCGTCGTCATCATCAACCATTTCTTCTCCTACTTTATCTTCTCGTTGTTGCTTTTGTCCTCTTTGTCGTCGATAGAGTCGTGCATTTTATTCTTGTTGCTAGTAGCATCGACATCGGTTTCAACTCATTCCTCCTTGAATCGAATATTTAATTGGGTTTTATCAGAGACCGTGTATGAGGAGACTGAAAACCCCGTGGATTCATTGCCGCGGCCTGTGTACGCATGCCTTTGCTTGATTAACTTCTTTTCTACGTCCGTTCCGAAAGCCTCAGCTACTTCTCTAGTGGTTATTTACGGTGTTTAATTTTGCAACTTTGATTGAATGTGAAGTTTGAATTTACCAGGGGCGCTGGAACCGGGGGGGGGGGGGGCAGGGGGGCAGCTGCCCTCCCTGTACCCGAGCGGGGGGGGGGGGGGGCAAGAGTATCTTTTTGCCCCCCCCCCCCCCTGGAAAATCAGGTGACTATGGCAAGGGGGGGGGGGGCAAAGCCATGGTCTTGCTCTCCCCCCCTTCCCCTACCCCTCCCCTACCCCTCTTCCTCCCTCATCCCACCCAACAGACAACTCAGTTTAGCCGTTGCATGAAATACAACAGCAACAACACATAAACGGTAACTTTTCAAAAACAACAACAACAACAACCACCTCGATTTGCGTTTGTAAGAAAAAGCGCCTCAAGCTATCATTTCCTGTCCGTCTATATCTGCTCATAATCACTTTCGCGGCCATTCGGCTATACTTTAGTTTTGAGCCGACCTTTTCCGTTCCCCCCCCCTCCCCCCTCTGAGATTCTGCCCCCTCCCCCCTCCCCAACATCTTCCGGCGCCCCTGATTTACAGATTGTCATCTTAAATCACTTTTATTTCCGAAAACTCCGAAAACAGTCCGACTCTTGCACATTTCCTCGATAAACTTTATTTTTCTTTTGAGACATTTCAGCATTCACAGTATATATTCGTGTTTTCCAAGTTCTTGTGCGGTGCAGGCTCCGAACAAAAAGTTGTCTGTCAAAAGTTTCTTTGAGTTATTTTGTTCTGATGGTCACTCCGCCCGCGGTGATGATTCCAAGAGGGGTAGTTAATATGGCAGCGTCCACTCTCCCATATCCATTGCCTCTCGTTTTAATAACTTTTGGAGAGAGAGAGGGGGGGGGGGGTAATACGGCGGTGTCCAGTCTTCCAAATCCATTGTCTCTGGTTTTATTAACTTTGGGGGGGGGGGGGGAGAGATCGAGAGAGAGAGAGAGAGAAATTGAAATAACTTTATTTGAAAAGGGTGGAAGTTTTGTCTTGCAACCAATTTTCAAACTTGCCGTTTTGAAGAACAAACAACTAAACAAAAAAGCCAAAGAGAGAGAGAGAATTTTGTTCGCATTCTAATATTTTTTCAATACTTCCAGGTGCTGTCCAGAAAAATACGACCCAATGGCGAAAGAGATCCTAACATACATCCCGTGTGTCTGCAACTGCATTGGAACATTCATCGGGACGATCTGCAAAAGCAAATGCAGGAGTACAAGGAAGATCCTCATCATTTCCATGTAAGCTTTCGAAGCGGAGAGGAGTTGGGGAGGGGGGGGGGGAGAAAAAGTTTCTTCCCTTGGACCGTGAAACAAATAAATAAATAATCTTTTTTTGCAGGAAGAAACGAAAGAACAAGCAGTTGTTTGTTCCCATGGAGTAAACTGCGAGCTTTGTTGATTAATAAATAATGAAATGGATTAATAAATATATAAATAAATGATGAAACTTTAAAAAAAAAACCAATGTCTTACAAGACAAAGTGAAGAAACGAGAACTGAAATCCTTATGAAACCTACTAAAGTCAAATGCCTGACATTCAGCAACATTTTCACTCTGACAGCTGAGGAATGGATACGACAGAGTGCTCAAATTCTTCAAAAGCGCCAACACACCACAAGATTTAAAGGAGATGGGCAGCGAGTTTCTGAGCACCCTGCAAAAAGCTGGCCTCATCCCCGGGCACGCGGAGGCTTCAAGAGGGCGGCGGCAGGGCGCACGACGATACTGAAGGCATCAAAGTGCGGTTTTACAGAGTGTGTTAGTCGAGATCAGGCGTAACCACAGACGTAAAAAGATAGACCCACCGCCGCACGCTTCCACCGCTGCTTGCGAGTGTCGCTATCGCAGCCATCAGTGGTCTTGCTACGTCTGAAACATTTTGTCTCGGCCTTGGGACGTTCTGGCATTATTAGGAACCAAAGCCAATCACAGTAGAGAACAGACCAAAATTCGACAAAAACAAAGGATAGGCGACATGCCAGATACGTCATCGCGTTCCAAAGCTCGTATCTCGTAAGGCTCAGTTTAAACAAAGCCTTTGAGTGTACTTCTTTGGGGGTGATGTTAGAAAACGTCAGATTTCTCTCAGCTATTCGCCAATATTGAGTGCAATCATTTCTGGTGTTGGACTGGTTTTGTCATTAGAAAACAACAAAAGTTCATGAAAATCTACTTACAGGGACAAAAATGATAACCAACTTTCTCATGAAACAAACAATAAATGTGATGTACCCATATTTTAAAGGACGCCTTCTGACAAGTAGGATATCTGAATACAGCAGTTCAAATTATTAAATAATCTTCAGCCTCATAGTTTACGAGAAAAAAATCAAGATGGTATGCGTATCTTCATGGATTAGCTGAAACATTTTGTTTTAAAAACTGTCACCCACTTTGCATTTTCAAGCATTCGATTTTTTTCTCAAGCTTTTACCCGTAGATAAGACGTAGTATAGCGTTGCCAGATACCTATACTACTTTAGAATCTATTACTCTTGTTAAAATCGATCCATAGACTGTTTTTGTTATCTTAAGGTATTTGATGTTAATGTAAGCTTTCTTCAGTGAAGAACATTTGCTAATTATTTCAGTGTCTAGAAATTTGATAACAACACAGAATGTTTAGCTCCAAGACTGAAATATGTTGACGCTTTATGTAGATGTTTGAATGTAAATAAATAATTTCAATTTAGTTTAGATACTTGGAGATATTTAGTGTTTATTTGTTTGTTTGTTTGTTTGTTGTTGTTGTTCTTGTTGTTGTTGTCGAAACTGTGAATTTGGTGAAAGGGTGTGTTGTTGTTCGGTGGAAAGGTGTGATGCGAATCTCATAGTACCTCGGAAGCCGGTTTTTAACTTGCCTGGATCCAGTCTTTATTATGTAATTTCAAGTGTCTTACATGTTCGAATGCTTGTTTGCAGGTGCCCAAATCTGTATTTGTTTAAGAAATACGCATATTCTTGCAGATAATTAGCGCTGACCAACAATCATTATCGGTTAGGGTCGTGAGTTCGAATCTGTCCCAGAAACTGGTGCTGGCTTTTTCTTCGTTGCCAAGTCTTTGATATCACCCGTCTGTACAGCTGTGGAAAAGGACGTTAACCCCCTCCCCTCCGAGTCCCCCCCCCCCCCCAAAAAAAACAAAACAAAAACAAACACCCGTTCATACACCTTTTGTGGGTTAGTTTCGTTTGCACTAGTAGCTAACCATGATTAATTTCAAGCACTTTAATACTAGACATAATATTGTTTGAGTTAGTTCGTCAGTGACTCAAAGCCAGTTAGTGTATTTACTTTGCGGATTCTACGCGTGCATTTCAGTTTCACCAAATGGAGCGATACCTTATTATGGGAGATCTGTTGAAGTGAACAAGTCCTCCACTGAGCTTTCTCCCGTTGGATAGTGTTTTTGTCCGCACACAAAGGACGCCAACTGCGCCATCTGCGTCATTTTGAAAGCACTTTTGTCAATAATTACTGTGTATGCACTAGACAGCGAAAGAGCCGGCGTTCAAAGGGCATTTCTCATGAACAAACTGTCACATATGAGTTTCGCAAAACGCCCCAGTCTTTGTGTGTGTGTGTGTGTGTGTGTGTGTGTGTGTGTGTGTGTGTGTGTGTGTGTGTGTGTGTGTGTGTGTGTGTGTGTGTGTGTGTGTGTGTGTGAGTACATGTTATTGGGAACCTGCAGTCATGGATGGGTGCATTTGTGTGTCGTCGGGATAAAAGTTGCCATGCGACCCTTTGGCGACATGCCAAGTAGTTTAGGCGACGGCTTGAAACTTTAAACCATCACACCGCCACACCTGCCGACAGCACAAAAGTGGATACCTGCACATGTGCGCCGTCGAATTATTGCAAGCGCAATGCACGGCTGCCCGATTCTAAAAATAGACTAATGGCTATCATAGTTGTGATGGAATAATTATGTCTGTGGCCGGAGGCGCTGCTCTTTTGCAAGGATTTTAGAACTTGAAACTGACGGCCGTGCTGACTGACAGTATGATCACTGATAGCGTGAAGGGAACACGTAAGGCTACGGGCTTAACCCAGACTAGGACAAAAGAAACCCCAAAACAAAATTAAAATAAAAAAGGAAGCGAAGAAAGAAAGACAAAAATCCTTCTATAACGGCATAGGCACCTTGCTGGAATTGACCCGCCTCCTGATTTAAAATTTAAAAAAAAAAACAGAAAATTTAACCCTAGAGCTAGTTTAGTTCGAGGTTAGACTCAAACCCGGGGCTAAACTCCCTAACCCCGACTTCTACATGCGCGCCCTGGTCTACTCAACGAAAGAAACAGAGCGGAGAGGCCGCATATTTTCATCAGTGTGTAACTTACACCCCTAACCATCAACACCACAGCTGCCGACAACTGAAAACAGGGCATATCCGCGCATGCGTGCCGACGAATTGCTGTCGTAATGCATAGTTTCCCGATTCTATTTATAAATTTACCAGAAATCGGCCTGAAGTTGGAGACAAGGACATTTTCAGACAATCTATGTGTCGCTGTCTCTGTATCAAAGTGGGATCCAACCCTAAACTGTTGACTGACCAAGGAATCCTAACCACAGTGGTATGGCCACCCTCGCGGCTGAAGCTGGTATAGGAGTTCTGAAAGCTGGGGCCCAAGTTGCCGGCTCAAGCCTCAAACACTTGATGGACGATAGCTATCGCGTGATGGTTGGCGTGGATGTGGAGAATTGGACATGCTACCCGCTCACTGATGCTAGGGTCCGAATCCACGGAGGAAGAGTATGCATTCCTCCATTGTCGATTCTTCCCAACCACCACGACGTCATGGTAAGTGTAAAATAGGGCTCCAAGCCATTTTGATGTCTTTATGTTAGACACATGCTCGGGTTAAGCCGGTTCCATTTTACGCCCTGGGCCTTTGTCAACTTCCATCCTGCAAGTCTCTCTTTCTGTCGGTGTTGCAGAAAGCCATACTTGTATGGGGTAGAGTGTAGGGAGACTGAACTGGATGTCCTGCCCTTGTAGGTACAATTCTGTCACCTTGAACGTAAACTGGCCCCCATGCAGTTTCATGCAGCGGGGGGGCGTTTTCCGGTTTATTTCGTTTGGCGTTTGCCGCGTACGAAGTAGAGGACAATCGTTATTCAACAGTATGGTTGTAGTCTGTGTCAGTTGTTTTTCAGGCAAAATATTACAGGCAACCGGGTCACGTTAGTAATGAAGAACAAAGGCAAACTTTCTGTTCTGCTCTGAAATCCGGAGCAATGAAACAACGTTTTGCATTTATTTTCGTCCGACCAGTCTGATTGGATCGTTTGATGATGATGTCATTACAGTATATCCAGTAACAATCCTGGTCACCACCTCGCACAGCGATTTGGATCCGCACCGGCGAAAATACACTAACAGGAAGTTTCTTTATCAAAGCGCTGACTGGATGTCCTGTTCTTTTGCCGTTTCCACTGATCAAAAGTTCCATGGTACCATGGAAAAGACCATATATTATTGTGCTTGTATTGTGTACCGGCATACTGAAAGAATCGGGTCTTCATCAATTGTTTGCCGAACAAAGATGTTTTTCTCTCTTCTGTATTGGTAAAATGTCCATTTGTCATAGGGCCATCAGTTGTTCCTCCCTCCCCCAAACTTAAACGTTCTGATCTGTAGATTTGCAAACCAGTTACTTAAAAGCGGAAGACCTGTCGTGTACTTTGGTCAAATCAGATTGGATTCTGATAACCTCGTTTAAAAGCCAATTTTCCCTCTGCAGGTGACCCGCAAACGAGGCTACACGGCGACTGGTTCATACGGAACTATCTCTTGGTTCATTGAGGGTCTGAACCGGCGGGTTGTGGTCATGTGGTCTGCCCCCTTCAACTTTGACTTCTACAATAACATGCTGGCAGTTGGCATAACAACCCCTGGTTACGTTGAGCACCCTGAAGGAAGGCAGCTGTTCAATCAGATGTATGATGGTTACAACAGTCCCAACCTGCGCTTCCAGCGGAGGGCGTATGTGGACAGTTTGGACCCCGTGACCTGCAGAGATGATGATATTGAAGTTACCGGAACTATGTCGACCACGCACAAGGCTGTAGTGAAGATCATTGTGCGCCCAAGGAACATGGAACGGCAAAATATGGCGCCCCCTGTCCGAAACCTTTTACAGCAGCAACAACAGCATCATCAACAACAAGAGCAACATAACAATGATGGTAACTGTAACTTGCAGTAGTTGGTAGTGTCTAACATTGTACCACATAGATACAAATGTACACATGTACAGTTATAATGTCTGCACATGAGCGTTTAAACACAAGACGCTGTATGTATGTATGTGTGTGTGTGTGTGTGTGTGTGTGTGTGTGTGTGTGTGTGTGTGTGTGTGTGTGTGGAAACGTAACCATCAGTTTGTTTTGTGTTTTTCGTTTTCTGAATATTTGACCTGTAGTTGTTTGCAAGTGCACGGGAAGCAAACATTTTTTGTTGTTTCATCTATATAATAAACGGCTAGCGTCTCTGTGTGTGTGTGTGTGTGTGTGTGTGTGTGTGTGTGTGTGTGTGTGTGTGTGTGTGTGTGTGTGTGTGTACAAGATCGCGATTCAGAGTCATCACTTAGTTCCGATCAAACCTCCACAGTTCAGTTTGTTCCTTTGTTTTCAAACCAAGGTGGATGATTTAGCACGAACATCAGTACAGACATCACAACCAGAGACCCAGCCTCTGTGGCAGTGAATCGCCCGAACACAGGAAATGCATGGTATACAGCACGGTCACCTCGCCATCCTCCCAGAAATCCCCAATCGAAACGAAAAGAAGGGCATGCAAATACGTGACTACTTTGTCAGCACGAATCACCACTTGAAACTTTCTAGTTTGTATACCTACAATCTCGGGCCTTTTGACTCGGTCTAGCAACATCCCACAGAGTGCCATAAAACTCCTCTTATAGGGATAATAAATTACCAAGCAAACTTTAAGTACAAGTAGCTGTGCATCAGTGGCGTCGGAACCCGGGGGGGGGGGGGGGGGCACAGGCCCCCTTGTAAAAAAAAAAATGGGGGGGGGGGGGGGCTGAGGGCCTCTATCTGCCCAGCTGAGGGGGGCACTAGCATGATGATGATGATGATGATGATGAAACTTTACATATTACCTTTGCATATTACACAAGGATTGAGATATAGGTTCACGAGAACCTGTCTGACAATCTGAGAGAGAGAGAGAGAGAGACTCAGATGTGCGTGAATCGCATGTCATAAATAAAGTGTGTGTGCCAAGCTATCCAGTGGAGTTCGTGAGAGGAGATCAGTAGATGTGAGGGTAGGGTATTTGAAGTTAAGTTTTATGATTAGTTTGTATGTCTTTCACACCTAAATTTTGCTTATAGAAATCCACCCATAAACACGCCCAGAATGCGCCAGATTGCACAGATTTGCAGCTAATTTAAAAAAAATTAAAATAACACCAGACACGAAACCGAACAGACTACCAACATACGTAAAACCACAAAACTCAGAACGAAACGGCCATCAGAAGTCTACACGTGGTGTTAAATAAAACTAACAGACTGGCATAGCCAAACCATTTTATTGCTGTGAAAGTACTGTAAAACTGACTTCTGTTTTGAAGGGTTATACACAGGACAGAAAAATGTCACAGTGGAGGGATGAAACACGTGTATATTTTCCGATACTAGAACCACTGATTGACACAACCGTACCAACTTCGACGCAGCTGTTTAAACTGGCGCTTAAATGTGACACTTTTTGTACCTGTGTTCTGAGCTGAACACAACAATATCTCATCATGCAAGTTGTTGTAAACCTGTCAGTGATGTGTTAGTTTTAGTTTTAGTTGACGCTTATATGAACGGAAGATCTACCAAGACCGTGTGAACAGTCTGGTGTCGCTGATGAGGAGAGCTACCAGAACGTGCACGGCGTACTTGTATGACTATATGCAGATACAGATACAGATAACTTTATTGTCCTTAAAACAGGAAATTTGTCTTCGGCTTCACCGACACGTAAAAATCATGAAAGTGTCATCGGGTCCGTTTTCATCAGACATTTACCGGGTGTCATTTTAAATTCATTATTCTCAGACGTAATAAGTTTGTAAGATCGGTTTATTAAGACATTCAGAGGGTGTAATTTTATTTTCGTTATTTTTAGACGCAGTAATGTTAAAGCAATAAAGGTTCATTCTACTTGTGATTAATATGTGCTTGTTTGTTTGTTTTGTTTTGTTTTTATTGAGATTATAATCAAAACTTCATAATCAAAACGTGTTCTTTCATTGTAATATTGGAAGCTGTAATAATCTTTTCATATGGAGAGTAGATTGTTGGCTGCAATATTTGTTTCATTCATATTTATATACATTTCCCCCATATTTTGGTTTCGATCAATAAATTTGGTAAATCCCAACATTTGTTTGTTTGTTTGCTTAGAGGAGTCTTGTGCATCCCAGCATACACACCAGCACCCCCCCCCCCCCCACACACACACACACACACCCTCCCCCCCCCCCCCCCCACACACACACCCACAACCCCCACCCACACACACACACACACACACACACACACACACACACACACACACACCAACCCCCCCCCCCCCCACACACACACCACACACACACACACACACCCCACACCCACCCACACACCCACCCCACACACCCCCACACACCCCCTCCCACACACACCCCAACCCCCCCCCCCCCCACACACACACACACCCACACTCCTGCCACGATCACTGCAAGAGTTTGGTTTTTTTTTTGCTGTTGCACATTCATTATTAGACTTCCATGCCCCTCAAGGAAATGTCCTAAAGAGAGCAGACAATGCCACTCCTACATAGTAAGTTGCTTTCTGAACGTAGTGCAGCGATTGATTTGTTGAACGCTGGCCACCTCCGTAAACAGAAAAACGTCCATTGAATAAGAGCCCCGGTTATGAAAAAGATCCCGTTCAAAACTGCCCTGGAGTCTTCGATCCAGACGCAGACGACAAAAACGGTTTTGAATAAAATGCGTTGACTTTTTCACACTTGTTGGAATTCTTCCAAGTTTTCCTGTTAAATGTTCACAAGACGTCAGCGTCGTTTAATTCCACTGAAGTAGGCAACTATACTGTTTGGAACGAGGCTTCACGTAAACATCGATCAATATACAGTGCAGCCGTGTGGTGTATGTATTTCTCTGTGTTTATGTTGGGGAAGGTCCAAACCTTCGAGCTTAGATACATACTGCAAAGTGGATGCAGATCGATGTAAAACATCGTAAGTAGACATTCGTTCTTTAATCATAGTGGGTTATGAGTTTGTGTTGTACAGTTCACACTTGCTGCGTGCCGCGCTGAATGACGTACCGGGGAGGATTTGTTTAGAGAATGCCTGGTATCACGTATATTGTTTGTTCGTCGAGTCGACGAAGACCACATTGGTCATTGGGCTAACGTACCATAGATGCCAATTTGGAGGAAAACGCTGTATATATATTCCTCTTACACATAAGGTTGCAGATGACACCTTTAATGCTTTAAGAAATGCTTTAAAATCCCCCCCCCCCCCCAAAAAAAAAAATGACAAAAATCAGGCAGCCATAGACTCATGTGTAGAGTAAATTTCAACAAATTCCAATATTCCGCTTTTTGTCATGATGTTGGCAGCGACCACATACCCCCTCATTCCTCGGTCGTCTGCTGGCTCCTGTGCCAGCCGCGCATGAATACAAATAGTCCATAAGCCAGGCTCATTTTTCCTTAATGTTACTATTACCTGGCATGGAACTTGTTTACAAAGCCAACTTAAAGCACCAGACTGTCATTTTTTTTTTTTTAACTCTGCACACACATTTTAAAAGGGGCAAAGATTTTCTACTATATTTAGCGTAGTCCTTACTACATGACCCGGAAGCTATTACTGGTCTGTAACCTGTTTTGGGGGGTTGGTTGGACGGTACCTGTCTATGCGTGCGTAGATGACAGGGGATGAGAGGGGACGTCATCCTGGGTGTTACTGGCTCTAGTTTCCTGGCTTGCCTCTCTTGTTCTGCTGCTGGTGTCATATTGTGGGGCCGCAGGATTTTTTTTTTTCTTCAGGTTATCAATACGAGTTTATTTCATATAAAAATCGACAAAAATAATTTCTTTCAAAATACCCTTCCTGGCTATACGAGTCAAATAGCTATAGGGTCTGTCTAATCCTGTTTCAGACGAGTCTAAATATTGCCATACTGAATTTCAGTCTTACATTAACTATAAAAAAAATAATGTATACACGTAAGAAGGCCGCAGGGCGCTTCGGCGTTGTTCGTCGCTAGTTAAATTCAAATCGTTATTGTTTAGGCCGTCGGCCCGTCACAAAGCAGATAATTATGCGTACATTTAACGTGATGTTACGTTACTATTACTTACATGTCATTAGTATTACAAAGTATACAATAAAGGTCACAAACACTGAAAGAAGTCTATAATTATGCGCGCTGTGTAACACACACACACACACACACATACACACACACACACACACACACACATGTCGCTGGTTAAGACACACCTTTAGCCCTAATGATGTAACAGTGCATGACTCGAGTCTAATATAGGTGGTACACGGCTAAAAATCACCAAAACAGATTCGTGTGTCTAGATACTGACATCGGAAGATAAACCTTCAAAGCAACACTGACAACGAGAAAGCGGAATACAACCATCATGTCTTCGCACGTTGTGAACGATGTGCAAGAAAGTCTGAGAGTTGTCCGAAAGCTGGAGAGTGAGCCAGCTTTAGCTGTCAGCGCAGAGGGAGTGAACATGGGCCGGACAGGGCCGCTAACTCTGCTGCTCATCGGCACCGAGGCTGGTCACGTGTACATTTTTGACGTCAAAGAAGCCCCAGACATGGTCAGTGACGGTGGACTCAAGCGGCTGCTGGAGAGCGAGTCTGTTGTGAAGGTGAGCATACTGGAATACGTTCTTATTCCTCTCCCCCCCCCCCACCCTTCTCTCTCTCTCTCTCTCTCTCTCTCTCTCTCTCTCGCTCTCTCTCTCTCTCGCTCTCTCGTAATCACAACCACCCAAGATATTATTCGCCTCTCGTGTGCCAAGATCTGTCTGTGTGTCTCTTTGTCTATTCATTCATTTATTTATTTATCGATTTTTTAATATCGGGAAACAGCCGTACCGTCGACTCTCGCGAGAGGATGGGGGGTCGCGGATTTTCACCTCTGGTAAGCGGGCGCCATTCATTCGGGCCAGTCGTAGTTTTCCGTCCCCGGGTACTCCGGCTTCCTCCTCTTTTGTCAGTTAGAAACCAGTGTTCCGCCTCAGAACTACCCATCCCTACTTTCAATACCGCGCACATTACAGTCTGCTTATCGTCCACAGGTGATGCATTCTGGGAAGAATCACGGCGGAGCTCTGTACTCTCAGTACGAGGTCAAGCTCAGTGGAGTTTTTGACACCCAGGTGGCTCAGATGGTGCTGGACAAAGCTGGCGGGCGCCGCTTCCCTAGCAGACTCAAGTTTGTGGACGTCGTTAATATGCATTGTCCTGAGAGGGCTGCAGACCTGGGCCATGACACACATACGAAGGTAAGGACACACACACACACACACACACACACACACACACACACACACACACACACACACACACACACACACACACTGCCCCCCCCCCCCCCCCACACACACACACACACTGACACACACTGACCACACACTGCCCCCCCCCCCGCCACACACACACACACACACACACTGACACACACTGTCCCCCCCCCCCGCCACACAACACACACACACTGACACTGACACACTCCCCCCCCCCCCCGCCACACACACACACACACACACTTACTGTCACCCTCCCCCCCCTCCACACACACACACACACGAGAACCAACCAAATATATAAAAAAAAATTAAAAACTCACGAGATCCCCAAACGTACGTTAGAGTTGTTTTAGTCATGTTGTGTTTTCCATTGTGTGCAAAATACATATGGCTTGAAACCGGATTCAGTGTCAGTATCGCATCAGAAAGCTGATCGGAAATCACGTGGTATGACCGACTGATCAGCCAAACGTTCATTTGATTCTCATCGTAGCAACGACCGGTCACAGAAGGGCTATAACTGTCAACGTGTCCTGTTGATAATATTATTTGTTTACAGATAAAGTTTATCATCAGCAAAAAGAAGGGCGAATACTGGGCGCAGCGACCGCTGACTCAAGAAATGGTTCAGTTTGCTGAAAATGGCGTGTCTGTGGTCATTCTGGACGTCTACAAGCGACAGAAATCGTACATCTCTCTCTCTCTCTCTCTCTCACACACACACACACACACAACACACACACACACACACAACCCGGCACACACACACACACACAACCCGGCACACACACACACACACACACACACACACACATTCACACACACACACACACACACACACACACACACACACACACACACTACCACCACCACCTTACTGTAGAGAGAGGTTACCGTTCCGTACCTTTGCAGACTTCTGGAGCATGCGCGCTTAATGGAATCCTTCAGAACCAATGTTGAGCGAGACATCCTGAGTCAGCGAGACCGGACCACGTCCGATGAATTGCACGCTGAAAACAAGGAAGAAGCGAAATCGGTTCTGGGTGGACTTTGCAAGTTCTCGCGGACCTGGTGTAAGCTTCAAGGACATTACAAATGAGGTATACGATTTTTATTGGTGGTTTTTGGTAGGAAATTTAATTCAACCCAGTTGAGTTCCGTTAAGTTCCGTTGAGTTGAGTTGAGTTCTGTTCTGTTCTGTTTCTTTTTCTGTCCTGTTCTGTTCTGTTTCTTTTTCTGTCTTGTCCCTGTCCTGTCCTGTCCTGTCCTGTTCTGTTCTGTTCTGTTCTGTTCTGTTCTGTTCTGTTCTGTTCTGTTCAAATCAACTTAATTTAATTCAAACCAGTTTTCATTAGTTCATTTCAATTCCATTTCAGTTGGTTCGATTGGAAACTTACATTTATATTCCAGTTTGATTCACTTCAAATAAAATTACAGAATACTTTAATCACCCCACAAAGGAAAAAGAGGAACACCAAGAAAGAAGAAAACAGCCCTACAATTATACATGTATGTCGTAGCCAACCTCTCGAGTTTTGTCTCGCTTTCCCCGGAATTTTCACAATGAACAACGACAGTCCCAGAAAAAAAGACTGTTCAAACACTGACAGCAGATCATTTGTCTCTTTCAGGACGTGCTTGTTGCGCTGAACAGTTTGAGGCTGCAGGACGTACAGGATCTCCCGCCAGTCGTTCAGGACCTCAAGGTCCAGCAGACCAAAGCCAAGCTGGACGAACTTGAGAACGATCTCAACACACACAGGCTAGTTGCACTGTTTTATAGTTTTTCTTGAACTTGCCATATATTTTTTTTAAATTTGTTCAACAGTCAGTACCGCTGTGTTACGTTTACCATGCCGGGACTGCGGAGGTAGTGAGTGAGAGGATGGGGAAGCACTGTGAAGCAGATACAAGTCATATGAATGATCGAGTCTAGTAGTAGTAGCATTATCATTAGTAGTAGTAGTAATAGTAGCAGTAGTAGTAGTTTTTTTTTTTTTTTTGGAACCTCAGTTGCATGCAGGTCCGCTCCAAGCCAAAAAAAAAAAAAATGTTTTTTTTTCTTCCTTTTTTTTTTCTTAACTGGGCTGAGCGTCCCTTCTTCATAGGTTCTTTTTCTTTTCTTTTCTTTTTAATTAACGACTACATTATTTCTCTTTGTTTTTACCTTTTTCCATGGACATATGTTTCTCGCAACTTAAAGACAGTCGTACACCGAAAGTACAAGAGGTCAATAAAAAATGTGCGAACAAACAAACTAACAAAAAAAAAAAACACAAAAAAACAACCTTTTTTTAAAACTTATGAGCAGTAGTAGTAGTAGTTCTGGCAGTAGCGGTAGCTGTAGCAGTAGTAGTGATAGTGGTAGTAGCAGTAATAGTAGCAGTCGTGGAATGGTAGTAGTAGCAGTAGTAGTAGTAGCAGTAGTAGTAGTAGCGGCAAGTAGTGGTAGCAGCAGTAGTTGTAGTAGCAGCAGTAGTAGCACAGTAGTAGCAGCAGTAGTAGTAGCAAGTAGTTGTAGTAGAAGCAGCAGCAGTAGGAGGAGTAGTATCATTATTATTAGCAGTAGTAGTAGTAGTAACAGTAGTAGCAAGTAGTTGCAGTAGTAGAAGCAGTAGCATTAGCAGCAGTGGTAGTAGTCGTAGTAGCAGTTGCAGTAGCAGTAGTAGTGTCATTATTATCATTAGTATTAGCAGTAGAGGTAGCTAGGTAGCTAGTAGTACGTGGTGTAGTAGTAGTAGTAGTAGTAGTAGTATCATTATTTAAGTAGCAGCAGTAGTATATACTAATATTCAGTATTTCATCACACACAGGGGGAGGACTACGTACCTCATATCTCAGCGCACTGGTTGCTGCAAATCTGGATCAGAAAACATCCTAAAAGTGTGAAGAGGCATGGAGGCAACAAGCCAAAAACATCCAGAAACGCATGGACCACCTCTTGTTGCGTGACATCCAACAGAAGTACACCTCCAAGACAACCCACTGCCCATCTTCTCGTCCTTCGAAAAGGATTTCTTGCTGAACAGGTAATAATGATATTGCCCTGGTGGCCAACCAGACATAAAGAACATGTTCGACTGTGCGAGTTTTGTTGTAAACACGCCGCCAGTTGTTGACAGAAAGAGGACGCGAAAGCGACGAGCCTTCGGGGACATTTTCATTCGGGCCTCGTCCATTTAGCAAACCGCTAGTCCGCGCTAACGACTCACTGGGCAAGCCGTTGTGCAGGGTTTTCATGCTGTTTAAAAAAGAATGGCGAAAAGACCGTGTATGGTCGATCAGTAGGTGTAAAGTTTGGCTCACAATTGTGACGGAAGTGAATGACGTCAACGGGCTATTTTGGAATCGTTTCATTCCTTGAAAAGTGCTTGTCAGGTTTTCAAAAAAAGCAGTGAAAATATCCATTTACACTAGTTTTACTTACGCGGAGAAGAAACGGACGGACAGAGAACACGGTATGTATTACGTCACAACTTTCTGAATAACCTTATCTTTGTAATAAGTCTACACAGAAGCGGCTTCGTGAAAAGACATGGACTATATCACGCTTTTGTCATTGTTAGTTGCCCAAAGGATCTGTCAGGTCTAATCACGTGTCCTTTTAATATCAGGCTGCACCCAAACTCCGAAAGAGACAGATCTATCCCGCCTGTCTGCCTGGCTCTTCACTGGCGACTGAGGATGGAAGATCTGGACAGAAACGTTCAGCAGTATGACCGAGACCCGGAGAATTATAAGGTAATGATAGGCATAGTACTGGGCCCGTATGTAAAGGTCGAGGTTAGGGCTTTTAGCCCCGGGCTAGAGCCTAACCTCGAATTAAACTAGCTCTGGGGTTAAATTTTCTGTTGTTTTTTGTTTTAAAACAAGAAGCGGGCCCATTCCAGCAAAGTGCCTAAGCCGTTATAGAAGGATTTTTTTTCTTCCTTTCTTCGCTTCCTTTTTTTAAAATTTAATTTTGCTTTTGGGTTTCTTTTGTCCTAGTTTGGTTAGGCCCGTAGCCGTAGGTTAAATTAACCTCGACTTTTACATATGGGCCCTGCTGATGTGAATGCACTCTAATCATTATGACTCTCGCAAACCGGATATCCACAGATTACAATCACGTGCTGCGCCGAAGTCTCAGCTTTGTTAGTGAAATTTCGGAAGTTAGTTGTTGACGTGGGATCTGCTTTGGGGTTGTTGTTGTTGATGATATTCTTTCTTTGTTGGTTTTTTTTTTCCTTCTGAGATTTGTGTTGTTGTTATTTTCGGTGTTAATTTGGGTTTTTGCTGCTGTTGTTTTAGTTGTTGTTTTAGTTGTTGTTGTTGTTGTTGTTGTTTGCTTTGCTTTTTTTAAATTTAAAAAAATGGTTTTCTTTGTATTGTTTTTGTTGATTTTTTTATTTTTGTTTCTTGGTTGTTGTTTTGTTATGTTTTAGGGATTTTTGTTTTGATTGTGTTGATGCTGTTGTTTTTGTTTGCTTTTTTCGGGGGGGGGGGGGGTAGCTGGAGTACCCGGAGAGAAACCCCGCCGATCGGCCCGAACGTTCTTTAAATACTTGTTTTCTGCGAAGCCTAGTAATCTGAGGAGGTTTTCATTTTGTATTGCAGCTGGGAGGCTACTACAAAAAGCTGCAGTTCTACAAAAACGGCCCAGTGCCGCGAGACCTGAAGGAGAGAGCGCGTGAGTTTCTCGACCGTCTGCACCGTGCGGGACATTTCTAATCCCTGACCCTGTTTCCAACAGTGGATGATGAGAGTGTGCGGATGATTACACGCGCACTGAGCCTAGTGACTATGATGCGAGGTCATCTGCACGTTTTCTGGATAAAGCAAAAACAGACATACTGGGAATGCATAGACTGGTTATCGCTTCAGCCGAAACATAGAACCCTAAGTTTTCTTTATAAGCTTTCCTGTTAGTAACCGAGTGAGTCAGTGAATGTAGCCGAGCGTTGTTTGTTTGTTTGTTTGTTTGTTTAAAAAAAAGTCTTCAGTCCTCGGCAACTAGCAGACGACAGCTAACGGGTCCATTAGTTCGGTAACTGTGATTACCTCCCCTTCCTGAGAGGGCGATGTGACCCACGTGTAGCTCCTTTTGTCATATTCAAACAGCGTAAGCCCTGTTTAGTCAGCAGGCATGTACAGTAGGAGTTCGTATACAAGATACGTACCATAGATGCATTTTGGGAGGAACACGCTATATATTCCTCTCACACATAAGGTTGCAGATGACACCCTAGAAATGCTTTAAAATTCACCCCCAAAAAATCACAAAAATCAGGCAGCCATAGACTTATGTGTACAGGTAAATTTCAACAAATTCCAACATTCCGTTTTTTTGGCAATGTTGGCACCGACCACATACCCCCCTCATTCGACGGTCGACTGCTGGCTCCTGTTTCAGCCGCGCATGAATACAAATAGTCCACAAGCCAGGCTCATTTTTCCCTAATTTTACTATTACCTGGCATGAAACTTGTTTTGTTTACAAAGCCAACAAAAAGCACTTGGGCCCGTATGTAAAAGTCGAGGTTAGGGCTTTTAGCCCCGGGCTAGAGTCTAACCTTGAACTAAACTAGCTCTAGGGTTAAATTCTCTCTCTCTCTCTCTCTCTCTCTCTCACTGTGTGTGTGTGTGTGTGTGTGTGTGTGTGTGTGTGTGTGTGTGTGTGTGTGTTTTAATCAAGAAGCGGGCCCATTCCAGCAAGGTGCCTAAGCCGTTACAAAAGAATTTTTTCTTCCTTTCTTCGCTTCCTGTTTTATTTAATTTTTGCTTTTGGGTTTCTTTTGTCCTAGTCTGGGTTAGGCCTGTAGCCGTGGGTTAAATTTGCCTCGATTTTTACATAGGGGCCCTGATTGCCATTTTTTACTCTGCACAAAAAATTTAAAAGGGGCAAAGATTTTCTACTATATTTAGCGTAGTTCTTACTACATGACCCGGAAGCTATTACTGGTCTGTAACCTAAGGACTTCGCTTCGCTTACTTGTGAACGAAGCTCACACGGCAGAGGTCGCGAGCGGCTAACGCCCTGCGATTAGCTAATGATACCCCTGACGTGCCTAATTTACATGTAAATGGGTTATACGCTGTTTAGCGAAGTCCTCCTTACCAGCCGGTATGCCTTGTTTGGGCCACAAACTTTTCTAAAGCGTTCCACATGGCCGATTAAATGGATGGTTTAAATTGTTTGTGTGCAAACAACGGCTTGTTGTTTAGGATGTGGACGGGTAGCCCTATTGGGATCCTTATTATGCCATGTCTTCTTGTGGCCTTGACCCCTCCACGAGTTGCTGTGATTTTTTGTCTTTTGGCCTCGAGCACGCCATGTAACGTCAAGTGCACACCGGCCATTTGTAGAAACTTAGTCAATAGTTATACACTGCTTCTCTTTAGCCGGTGGTGAAACGTGTTCTGGTAGACCTCAGTCAGTCTTGATGCCCCTAACTACCGCATTCGTGCGGCTGCAACATCCACGCGTCACCACCACATAAAATCATCGATTGTATTATCTGCAAGATGTTTTAGACACTTGAAAAAGTAAGCAGTCTTGTCTACGGGATGCGTTTCTGAACAGGGTGGGTGGGTGGGTGTTTGGGAGTTTAACGTCCTTTTCGACCACGTAAGGGTGATATCAAAGACGGGGCAGCGAGAAAAAGGCCAGCACAAATTTTTGGCCCCAGCCAGGTTTCGAACTCACGACCCGAACATTGAAAGTCCAACGCTCTACCATTCGGCCATCCCGGTTCCCGCGTTTCTGAACAGACTGGAGCGTAATCATTACAAGCATATATTTTACACCGAAATTTCTGAGTTGATTTTGTCTTAGGTGTCCATAAATAAAGATTAGCCAATTGTCGCGTGTATTAGTATTATTATTACACCAAAACGTCTTGCTAAGCGGACCTTTATTCGCTAAAGTTTTTGCACAGGCAAACACTTCCTTCCAGGACTAACAAGCATAATAAATGAAATTGCCATATTTTGCAGTTACTTGCGATTGTAATAGAACTTCATATTTCCCACAAACTGTTGCTTTTTTGCTCTCAATAAATCGTATTCAGAAAAAAAAGTGCGTGTGTGTGTGTGTGTGTGTGTGTGTGTGTGTGTGTGTGTGTGTGTGTGTGTGTGTGTGTGTGTGTGTGTGTGTTACTACTACTACTTAACTGTGTCTTTCGGGAAATTTGGGCTGTTTCCCCGGGACAAACGTGTCGCCGCAGCGCAGCGCCACCTAATACCTATCCTATTTTTCAATTTTTGTGGGGGAGGAAAGCCGGATAACCCGGAGAGAAACCCCCGATGAGCAGCCCGGTAGCCAGGAAAAACCGGTATCACTTATGACAAGCCGGCTCGGCCTGGCTAGAACCCACGCTTCAGCGCCGTGACAGCGGTGAAGGCCGTTCAGTATTGCAGCTGCTAAGTCCGACGCGCTACAAATTAGACCACCGCTCACCCCAATGCCTGTTAACAGACCGAGGCACTGCAAACAACCCAGACCAGGCATCTGAGACCCAACCAGAGAACCTCTGACATCGCCCAAAGCAAAGTAAAACAGCCCTCATCCATCCCAAAGTCACTCGCCCAGCCAAGCAGCCAAAGACACATGCCAGGAACAACTTGTCCTTAAGGGCTAAAAGCCATAGGACGTAAAGCAAGCTAATGATGACAATATGTGTGTGTGTGTGTGTGTGTGTGTGTGTGTGTGTGTGTGTGTGTGTGTGTGTGTGTGTGTGAGGGGGTGAGGGGGTAGGGGGCGGCTTTTTTCGAGAACCTACGGTCATGGATCGGTGCTTATTTATGTCGGTCAACGCCGGGGATGATGAAGGTGCTCTGTGTACAACCCATCTGGATTGGATATCACATAATCACGTGAGAGTGTACATCAGTCAAGGAGACGTTCGGTGGCCGCTTTTGGCAGAAAGCGAAATCCCTCACACGCTTCTTTGTCGTTGTCCGTCTTTGATAGCGGACAGAAAAGTTCCTAGAACTGACTGCAACCGGCAAAAGAACTGAGTGAGAATGCAGCTGTCTTGTGTGACGTTTGGCTAGAACACTGTGTGCACCCTCCTCAAGTTTTGTAAATCAGTTCCTCGCACAGCTGACCGCCGTCTTTTCTCAGTTATACTGACGTGGACCTTCAGAGATAAATAGGTAAGTTTTATTTTGTATTTATTTGTTTTGTTTTCGCATTATGTCGAAAAAAAAAATTCTAACGTGAAAAAGAATACATCCAGATCCTCGTCGGGTTTTCTGCTATTTTCTGCTAAATACCAAGACCCCCAACCCCCTCTCTCTCTCCGCATATCTCGCTAGTCTATTCACGCACTCTGAAGTGCCATACCGAACACTGAGAAACGATTTCGTGGTGCCGAAGCCTCGTATAGATATTTTCAAAACCTCCCTCTCTTACTCAGGGGCACACGCATGGAATACACTTCCAAAAGACGTCACATCAGCACCCTCACTTGGATTATTCAAGGCCAAACTAATAAAACATCTGGTGGACAGCTCTTAATGGGCTTGACAATATATACTCTGTAGGATTTTGTATTTCGGGCAAAGAAAATCCCAATACTTATTCACATCACGCGGTATTTTTTTTTTTCTTCGGCTTTTTTGTTTTAAAACTGTAAAAACATCGCCTCAAGATTTATTTGCATTGCTCACCTATCACATCCCCTTCCCTTTTTTTTATTTTTTAGTATTGCTTGATTTATGTATGTAGTAGCATGGTCGTGTGTGTGTGTGTATGTGTATGCTCTACCTAGTTAGAGCTTACTTTGCTTACTTTGTATATATATCAGTAGCCTAGCAACTGAGGACAAGATGTAAGACAGGTCTACGCACCTAATCTTTTATCCTTGTAAAATAAAGTTTCGCTCGTTCGTTCTCTTACTATGAACAGCAAGTGTTTGTAGTTGAAACAATCATAAGAGAGCGCAGTTGTGTACATATCATTACATCACAAGTCTTTAGCCTAGAGGATAATTCAGACGGTGATGGTGGGACAGGCTGCTGTATTTCTCGAAAAGATCGTTGTCGGGAGAGGCCCGGGGCATAGGGCAGTTTCCGTAAGCTTCGGGTAGTTTCGGTGTGACGTCACACTTCCGGCGGCTCTCTCTCCGGCGGCAAGCAAGCGCACTTTACGGGTACAAGCCAGGGGCGGCCGCGCGGCAGTATTTTCACATACAACTTGACGAAAACAGACAGTAAGGGAGCGATATTGCGGTGGAAAGAATTTGAACTAGAGCTCTCTCCCCCCCCCCCTCCATTTTTGTTTGTTGATAAAATGACAGTCACTGAGCCTTACCGATCCTGAACTGAGCAGGCCTAGTCGGGTCGGTTTTGTGGAGACCAATTACTGAGTAGTCATTCTGTCGATGTTTTGGGTTGTACCCCAAACATTTTTGTTTGCTCACTCACTTTGTTTACTAATCTTCGCTCTACCTTTTCATTTTTATCTTCTTCTTTTTTTTTTTCTTTTTTTTTTTGGGGGGGGGGGGGGGCTGGGGGTCACCTCTTCTTCATTCCTCCCCCCCAACCCCCCCGCCCCCCCCAGCTCCCCCCCCCCGGGCTTTGAAAAATTAAGTTCTTCCCCTCCCCCCTTTCGAGTCTGCGTCCGTTTCTGTGAATGCAGCAACACACTGTAGCAAGTGGAATTAAACTGAAACTGAAGCATTAGTGACGTGTATGCATTTGTTGGTCAAGCTGACATGTCCAAAACGCGCTTTGGTTTGTTAACTCAGTAAAGCCAGCTCTTAACTGGGCACTGCGGAGCGCCACAGTGCTGTCCACAGTTGTGAACAGTTGTGATTTGGGGGTTTCCGCCGCTGTGGCGTTATCACAGCAACCTGGATTTCAAATAGCCACAACTGTGACTGTGGTTTCCACAACAGATTCTGATTTGCTGTACTACGTCATTCAGTCTGCGCGCAAACATGGTGGACAGTGCATCTTCAATCGGTTTGTCACCGAGCACAGCTGTGTTCAGTTTTGTACTTAGTAGACACACCGAGCGCAACGACTGTGATGTGCACAATGTGTGTTTCGCGCGCTGTGCCCAGTTAAGAGCAGGCTTTATGGAGAACATCACAGTCACTGAATACAGACACCGAAGTACATGTAGTTCGGTCGTTTTTGTGAAGACCAATTTTCTGTTTTTGATTTGTGGATTATACCTCCGCTCCCCTCCCCCCTCCGCCTCCCCCTCCCCTCCAAATACATGTTTGTTCACTCATTTACTTTGTTTACTGATCTACAAACTGACGTATACTTCGGGGGCGGGGGGGGGGGGGTAGAGAGAGAGAGAGCTCAACCCCCCCCCCCCCTTGATTATAATGTTACACAGTTTGCAAAATCAAGTTATGTGTGTGTGTGTGTGTGTGTGTGTGTGTGTGTGTGTGTGTGTGTGTGTGTGTGTGTGTGTGTGTGTGCGCGTGCGTGCGTGTGCGTGTGCGTGCGTTTGCAAAATCAAGTTATGTGTGTGTGTGTGTGTGTGTGTGTGTGTGTGTGTGTGCGTGTGCGTCTGTGTGTGTATGTTGTGTGTGTGTGTGTGTGTGTGTGTGTGTGTGTGTGTGTGTGTAATGGGGGGTAAAAGTGCTTGGCTTATACCGATTATGCTTCTTCAAATCAACTATCGGATCTGGTATGTTTACGGAAAACACAACTTCCATGTGCTCTCTGTCGTTGTATCGAGAGTCACTGTTACATTTCCCCCAGCTTCACTCAGACACGGCCATCTCTCTGCCAGCGCTTACTGAGCTGTACCCGCAAGTCGCGCTTCTTCTTGGTTGTGCCTGATATCTTTGCCGTGGCCTTGTGGGTGTTAGACATTGTCCCACATACCTCAATGTCGCCGCCACTAGTGTCAAATAACGAGTGCGGGAATAATCGGCGAGTAAAAATTTCGTTTGTGTTTCCTGTTCTTTGTAAGGTGTCAAGTATAAAGTATCATAGATTCGAACGTCCTTTCAAATACTTGGCGTGTCACCAGCGGGCATTGTTAACTTCCTCATTCCACATACATGACCTGCATGTTTGACAGTTGTTTTTGAGTTTGAATTCTGACTGGTCTTGCTTTTGTTGTTGTGATTGTTGTTGTTTTTGGTTGAAGATGTTGTAGTTGTTATTCAATAAACTGTTTGTTCATCGCACTTTGAAACTGTCATCTTAAATACACGAAATGAACACCAACGTAATTACATGTAACTAATACGACAATCTGTGAGAAATCGAGTTACCTTCTAACGTAAAAAAGACATCAATCCATGGCCAGCTTAAAGCCATTTTCGGTATCGCTCGTGTCAAATTGCAGAACGATAGTCCCCGAGCTCCAACTGTTCTCTGCTATAGATATGGCTGCCAGTTCAGCAAGCGTCAGCGGGACTGTAGTTGGACCCACCGCCCAAGAATGCATGAGAGGTGTTGATTACCGTGTCGTCTGCGGTATTGAAGTGAACAACTGGACTCGCTTTCTTCTGACGGAACCGATGGTGCGGCCTGCTAAAGGCGTTGTTAAGACACCTCCAGATGCTGTTCTGCCCGGTCACCGTGGAGTCATGGTGAAGACTGTTCGTTCATAATTATGGCTTTTTCATAATGTTAATTTGGTCAAGTTGTTATCAGTTGTGCTTCAAAAAAAAAAAAAAATGAAGGAAATATGTGCACTATTCACCTCCAGACATTTTTTACAATGCCTGTCTTGCATTCGTATACATGGTTATCAATGCATATACAGCCAGTAGAGGCCATGGACTATTGCAAAACACGTGCACGCGGCACACAAGCTCAGTGGACAAGGGAATACAAAATATTTACAAGTTGCGAAGCAGCCGTCCGAATTTCCTTTACTGAGGTGGTTGGACATAAATATATAAATATCAGTATTGATATACTATTCAAATATCAGTATTTCACAGTTCACATACATTAACCGGTAGATGTACAGATTGAACTACCCTGTAAGTTCTTGTGTTCTCTTTGGAGTAATTTATATGTCATAATTGCATGGCTTTTGGGGGAAGCCGGGGTGGTCGAATGGTAGAGCGTTGGACTTCTAATGCTCGGGTCGTGAGTTCGATCCCGGATGGGGCCAAATATTTGTGCTGGCTTCTTCATCGTTGCCCCGTCTTTGATATCACCCTATGTGGTGGAAAAGGACTTAAACCCCCAAACACCCACCCACCCACTCACTCGCATGGCTGTTTTGTATTTACTCGCATGAACAAAGCAATCCTATGCCTTCCTGTCTGTCCCTCCTTCAAGGCGTTTGTAATATCACATTCAAACATTTTTTTTTGTGCAGGTCGTCAGAAAAAGCTGGGGTTTGCTAAGTGGCACATGCGGTACTGTTTCCTGGCTCATCGAAAGTTTGAATCGCCGCTTATTTGTCATGTGGCATGTTCCCTACAGTTTCGACCGCAACAGGAATACTCTTGCCGTGGGGTTATCCAAAGTTGGTTGTATCGGCCATTCTTCAGGCAGATCTGTGTACAATACAATGCGCACAGCGGAAAGCAGCGGAAACATCACCTTCTCGCGGCTTGAGTTTGGCAGAGAGTCTAACACACTCATTTTCCGGTAAGATTAATAAGGATTCGTTTAGTCATGTTATCATGAACTGGAAAACATATCATTTGAGTCAAAGAACTACGTGAAGTCAATTCTGAGTCACCAGACTTCCCTTCACTGAAATTGTTTTTTTTTTCTTTTTTTTCTTTTTGATTATCTATGTTATTATTTTTATCGAGCTGAAGTGCCCTTGTTTACGAAAATGTGAGTCTCCTAAGCTTGAATCTGAAGTGATTGAGTGAGTGAGTTTTTAGGGCTTAAAGCCGCGCAAGCACCAAAGACTAATTCGCGGATGAGTGTGCCTGCACTACATGAAAAAAAAAAAAAAATGTAACGTTGGACAAATGATGCAAACTGGTTCGCTGCGCAGTATAAACCTAGAACATGCAGGAGACACTGCACCTTCACGCTAATTTCTCAAACTCCCGATCACAAAAAAGCGTAGAAAACAAACAGCAATTGCAGTTAGGTAAGACTGACATAAATACCAAGCGCATATACAGCAAATATTGCAACTTATCATCTCCTAGGCGCACTAAACTAGTTCGCAGCATCTGCACAACACTACTTCTTCCTAACCACTGGTAGTGCAGACGTGAGTGAGGGGTTAAAAGGAAGAAATATAGATGAAAGGGCCGAACTGAGAAATCAGCTGAGAGATGAGATGAAGGACAGAGCGGCTAAATTCGGGAGGTTTCAAAGAGAACGAGACAGGCGAATGGTCTGGTGAGGGATAGGGCGATGAAGAGAAAAAAGAAAACTTAGTTGTCAATGAAGACAACATGCCTGGGAGGCAGTTGGAGAACAGACCGCTCCAACACGGAACCTCCCCACCATGAGGCGGTTTGGGAAAACAAAGCACCTGAGAGGGGTGCACTGTGAAGGTCTTCACGTGACAGGTGTTCAGCGGCACCAGGAGGGCACTGCCAACAAAGCCCGCCAGGGTGAAGACGGGGTAGGGGGGGGGGGAATCCAGTGGTCGGCCTTCAGAAATGACCTGACCCCCCCCCCCCACCCCACCCCCGGAAGAGAGTGTAAGGACAGGTGAATGAACCGACGAACGCAGAAATAAGAGTAAAGAAAGAGAAAAGGGGTGGGCAAGCTCAGCGAAATCAGCCCCGCCGCGTGAAGGTGAGCCAATGGGGCCGCTTGAATTTGAAATATCTCTCTGAAAACAGTGCGTTTGTCAGGAATGGGTGTTTTGTTTGTTGTTGTTGTTGTTGTGTTGTTGTTGGTGGTGGTTGTTTTTTTTTGTTTTGTTTTTTGTTTTGTTTGTTTGTTTGTTGTTGGGTTTTTTTTTTGGGGGGGGGATGGGGGGTGGCGGGGATGTTTTGGTTTGTTTGTTTGTTGTTGTTGTTGTTTGTTTGTTGTTTTGCTTTTTGTTTGCTTTGATAGGGGTTGTCGTAACTTATTCTCAGCTCCTTGAATTTTGTACTCAGGGACGACGAGATTGAGGTGGAAGGAACCATGGGATCCAGCCACAAGGCGGTGGTCAAAATCGTCGTTCGCCCTACCAGACGCCAAGATTATGCTCCCACACTTGAAGGTCATTTTGGGATGGGTGGTAGTGTTCGTAACCTTCTAGATTTCACGGAGCCCTTCAGTAGTGCGTGATTGGGGGCATCAGTTTTGGGAAGACCGGAAAGCATTTGTCATTCTCAAGAATTAATTTGAAAATGTTTTAGAGCTTTCGACTGAGAATCTTGAATTTTCGCCTTCATATACGTGAAATGTTCCTCTAATCGCGTGTATCGCACTTTTGGTCTATCAGATCTACATAACTCAAACTGTACTCAGATCTGACTTATCTATATAGTCTGGAAATTTTAAGCTTTTTATCCATCTTTCCTTGCAAGGCGTACTTTCCGATGGCGACGGGTTGTGCCCAGCTTACATAATGGTTCCTCGTTTTCCACGAGACAGTCAGTGGGAAGTTTCAATGTTGGTTGTAGCTACAATACCGCTTGGGTAGTCACGGGAAAAATTGAAATATCAAGTACTGTATTTCCGTTCCGAAAGAACTTCTGGCATCAGGCCATGTTTTTCTTTTTCACGGTTTGTTAGCTTTTTTATGGATGTCATGAATAATTATCAAGCTTTATACGCCACATTTTTGTTTTAAGCTAAACGGAGGCAGCTTCAGTCCTCAATAAAATTTCATAATCTCAAGACAAGTGTGTGCTTGTCCTGTTACATGTCACAGAAGGCATTGTTGCAAAAGCTGTATTGTATTCATTCAATCATCAATTTTCTCTTAGTTGTTTTCATATTCTGAATTCACACACACACACACACACACACACACACACAAAGACACCATACACATTAACTGAGATTAACTGCACACATTTATTCTGTATAGTAGAGTAGTATCTACATATAGAAACTAAATGAAGATTCACTGACTTATCTACAATCACTCTGATATCTTGTTACCAACAGACATCGTAATCAACATCTTGAAATAAAGAAAATCTTATTAGAGATTAATTCTTTTTGCTAAATTGGTAATATTGTACAAATTACAAAAAAACCTTTAGAAAAATCAAGAAATTACTCGACAACAAAACGCACCCATCAGAAACCGGCATGAACAATCATTCGGTTCTAACAGACCTTCCACGCATGTTGGTGCATGATGAATGTTTTTTGCACAATCCATTTCTTTCCTTTCTTTCCTTTCTTGGTAAAATCATGAGCTGCAAAAGTTTGTAAAAAAACAGCATCACACTTTGCACTTCAAAATCTCACCCTTTCTTCATAAAATGTTTCATTTGTGCTAGCAACCTCGCACTTGAGTTTAGTAACATTTTATCTGATGCAACAAACATGACTAAAGTATTCTAAGAAATAGAAAATAAAGGATAAGTATATAAAAAAGAAAGTATCACAGACACACAGTCAACTGGTGACAACAAATAATAACATGACCGACTCCATTTACCATAATACTGTAAATTATAAAATTTGACAGACTCACGGAAAAAAAAATGCGTGGGAAACGCAAAAAAAAAAAAAAAAGATAATGCTGCACAAATGTTGGACCTTCCTGGCCACTTTTTAAAAAACACAATTTTTTTTTAACATAGTCAAGCAAGAAATTATGTAGGATGAAAGAAAAACTCTTGAAGTACTAGCATTGCTTGCAAAATAGCAATTGGGTCAAAATCAAGAAATCTGAATGTCACATCAACATATAAAGAGGAAGAAAAAAAAAAGTACTGCCCAATTCTAGGGCTCAAACAAAATTTCATTGCAGGCGACAGATAACACAGCATGTGTTTATGTTTAGGTCGACTTAATCTACGTACAAAGAAAATGTTAGGAAATAAAAACAAAGCCAAAATAACTTGTGTAACGGTATAAACTCTACAGAGTAATTGTCTTGCACATAGAAATTGGACGGATTCATACCAGCAGTAAGGTCAAGTCAGTGAGTCACTTTTGGAGTAACGTGAGCGAAGCACGCGACATTCAATGGTTTTTCCAAGCCCCTCAATTTTCAGGCTTTGGCGGCCAACAAGGATACACTTCTTAAATTCACTACAGTCTTTGATCCATTAAATATGAAGCACTGTACAGAACAACACTTGCACAAACAAGGTTATGGTTTCTGCAATATTCTTTTGAACAGTTAGGCTACAACAACATACTGTCTGTAAACAAGCGGTTTGAAAAAGCTGCACCACATTGTAACCAGGGATGACAACAACTTTTAAGAAAGCAGAGGAGATTTTCCCGGGGGTCTGGGGCCGGCTTGCGTAGAAGGAAAGCCAGAACAAATTGACAAGCGGGGGTAGGGGGGGGGGGGGGATGGCAAGGCAGCTTACCGCAGCAGTCCTGAAACTGAATTGGCCCTCAAAATCGGAATGCAAGTAACGCCGAAAAATTGACAAGCGAGGAGGGGGGGGGGGGGGGCGGCAAGACAGCTTACCGCAGCAGTCCTTGGGGGGGGGGGGGGGGGGGGGGGGGGGGGGGGGGGGGGGGGGGGGGGGGGGGGGGGGGGGGGGGTGGGGGGGGGGGGATATCGCTCAGTGACGAAGTTCTACGGCTATGATTTTTTAAATTTCTTTTTGATTTTTTTCGGCGGAGATTTTTTTAGAACAGCGGAGATTTTTTTTAAAGACAGCGGAACGGCGGAGAACGGCGGGACTGTTGTCATCCCTGGTAACTTTCGAGCAAGGCTGCTTACTAGTTTAACCCCCTGAAGCTCCGCCATTTTACCAGAAACTGAAACAAGTAAAAATGGTGCATATTCAGCAGCCATTCACAATGAGCTGATTTAAACGGTAAATCAAACCACTGTGAAAATTGAAAGGGGGTTACTAAACAAGTTCAAAAAAGAAAATAATAGGTTTGTGACTGCTGGCAAAACTGCAGATTGCAAATATCACAGCCTTGTTTTATATTTTACACAGGAATGACGAAGTAGATGTGGCCATAATGATTGTTGTCTGTTTCTCTACATCAAGCAAAATCACATACACACCATTTTCCTGAACATTAAGAACAAATTTCCTTTATCTCATGATTGTTACCAAGACAGTCTGTCTCACCTACCAGGTACTTCGCTGGAAAAAATGAATTTTGGTGGTAGAATGGCTACAGGTAAACAGAAATTCATATCCTTTCTGCCAGTTTTCATTTGGTGTTTTCAGATAACTTTCAGATAAACCTGGACAAATGTTTTCGCGTCTCCACATGAATGACAATGGTCATATCAGTCGTAACATCCACACAAATTAGTCAAAACAAACATCGCAAATATGCTTTAAAGGTGAAACCAATTCAGTCTTTCCTTTCTGCAGAAGTAGACAGAGCTGCAGGCACTGATGAAATGAATGCATAGGCAGACGTGCAGCTCTGTGTGCTAAGTGCAGCCACCTCACTGCTTCAACTTGCGTCGCAGAATGGGGCTGCGCGGGCTGCGACCTGGACGGAATGCTGGCGTCGAAGTTACTCCACCGAGCCGCCCTGGTGAACTCCCCCTGATGGGCGAGCGGCGACGGCCGACGGAAGAGTAGCCGCTGATGTCCAGACTCTCGTCAAGCTTGCGCGTCTCGTGCTCCAGGAGGACGGGGTCCAGAGAGGCATCCCGACCGACGGTTGCCAGGGAGTTGTCAAGGACAGAGCGAAGGTCGCGGATGTCGTCCCCGGCGCGTGCGGACTTGGAGATGTACTGCTGGCGACGACGAAGCTCCTGAGACAGCTGATCCTTCAGAGTGTGAATCTGGAACACGATACATTACACACAGCCATTCAGGACATTTTCCTCCAGGTCACATGCATGAGCCTAATTTCTTGTGTATCGATGGAAAGCCATTTCTTGTTCTTTTTCTTCAAAACTAGAGACAATAAGACGCATTTTTGTCAGACAGTTATGTGTACAGTAATCATGCTGAAATTTTGGGTTTTTAAAAAAATCTATCAATATATGAACAAGATCTCTCCTTTGTCTACATTGCCGCGAAATAGTCTTTGTAGCCTGCGCGGCGTAAAGCCCTAAATAACTAACTAACTAACAAACCTCCTTTCTCTACATGTATCAACAGTCCTCAAGAAACAGCAGGCAAGTGAAAGGAACATAACTGTACAGCATTCAGTCTCCCGGCCACATTTCTAGCAATCTGCAAAATTCATCAGAAACATCTACACATCTCACCTGTTCTTCTAATCCTTTCACTTTCTGGCGGTGAGCCCGTTCTCTGGCCTCCAGCAGTCGCTCGGCCTGAACCTGGGCACTGCGCAGTCGCTCCGTCTCCATCTCAGTTTCTGCGCGGTGGCGGGTTGTCAGATCAATAAGCCTTTAAAAAACAAGAACAAAATGTTGAAGGATTTGTTTTTTTCAAAAACGATACATATACAAATAATTCACACCACTGAAGGGTGAAGCTGTCCTTACAGTTTATGGAAAGTTACAGAATGTTTACACCTTTCTATTTCAATGACAGCGCCTTGCTGCACACACACACACACACCACACACACACACACACACACTCTCTCTCATTCATATATTAATATATACATATATTCACTGAAAATAAACTGTTCATGTAACTTAAAATGTAGTGACAAAGCAGACAGTAATAATGTGGACTGAAATGTTTTGGAAATTTACTCCAAACCTTTAGACAAGTGCTGATCGTCCGAAACAAAGAACCAGACTTTGACATGCGGAGAATTATTTCTCTCTCTGACAACGAGTGACCTACATGTATTTCAAAACTTCCGTGCCATGCAAAAAGCAATGTGAAAAATCAGACAAGTGATTTTTTTTTTAAATAATTTTTTTTAATTTTAATTAAAACATGGACTGAATAGGGTTTGAAATTTCTGTGACATGCAAAAACCCTTGTGAAAGATAAATGGTCTAAGCAACAAAACCAAAAGAAAATTATGAATGAGAAAACCTGATGCAGTCTTGTGAACCGTATAAACCACTGGAAAAGAAGCGAGAGATAAAACCAGTGTTTCTGCTGAATACGGTTACCTCTGAAGATGATCTCTGTTGATTTCGATCAAGCTAGAGATCACAATACCACCACCACCATGTCAGACTTTGCAGGCATTGTCATAATGTTACATATATGTCACATTACTATGGCAACCCTTTGGGATGTTTGACCACCGAGACATTGCTCACCAGGTGATTTTCATGAAACCTGGTCACGGTGGGTTTGTACACACTTGTGAAAAGTACATCACCTTATGTCACGGCATATCGTAGGCACCCTTAACTCACTCTCTACTGGGTGATTTTTTCATTGTGATCCTCCAAGTACTGGCCGTTTGTATGGGTTAGTGCAAATATTCAAATTCATTTCATTTATTATCCCAATTTGGGCAATTTGTTTTTAAAACAGCGGCATTAAACATATAAACACACATCACAGACCTCAACGACTAAAAAAACCACGAGACCCCCCACCCCCCCCCACCCCCGCTAGCACGCACACACATATGTGTATATATATCACATACATAGGTACATAGGAAACTTCTTGTGTAAGTAAGAACGTACATGTATATAAAAAAAAAAAAAAATCCCCCCCCTACACACACACACACACAGAGGAAAAATAACAACTCCACACACTGAACTGAAATTTTCAAACAATGCTATTAACACATGATTGCAATACTGTGCAAAATTTCAATCACGCAGCCCTTGGAACTGGCCAGTGTAGACAAACAGGTAAAATTATCCCCCTTTTCTATTACCCAAATAGAACACAGTCCACTCACAGTCCAAACACATATCACTCACAGAGTGTTCGACACTCACTCACTACTGATCACTGAGATTCCGGTGCTGGCTTGTGAAGGGCTTGCCTACTGATCACCTGCTGACAGCTGAAGGGGGAAACTGGGACTGCGGTGATCAGCATGCAAGTGTGGCGATTGCCATCATTGGGGTTGCAGTAATTAGTAGAGAGTGAGTTCAGATAATTCTGTTTATTGTAGTTTACTTTTACTTTCTTCCTCTTGTTTAGCATGCCAAGAGGCTGAAGGGGGAACAACTCAGGTTGGATGGGTTTAACATGCAAAATCAGTTGTTATCCCCCCCTCCTTATCCCATCTGATCTCATCAGACATAACGCACCTCTGTGCGTGTTGTTGCTCAGCCTCGGCCAGCTGCGCCTGCAGTTGCTGCAAGTTTCGCTGCATTTCCACGTTATCCTCCTCCAGACGCTGCATGCTGCGGTCAAAGTTGCCGCGGTCGTACATGGATTTGGTTGCCATCTCCTCTGTACGCAGCTTCTCGCGTTCAACCTGTCACGAAGATCGGATGAAAAACACCTAGAGTCAACTAAGGAAGATCGATAAATGTGGGATATGGTGTCAGCAGTACCGAGTGAACAACTGATGAGTAAGTCCAGTAAACAAGAAGTACAGACTAATTGTACATACTCATACAACTAATTCACCAGAAAATCACTTAGAGTGTTTTAAATTCAAAATAATTATGAATTACTGCTTTGGTCAATATCTATATAGCTGGTTTTGTGTGTGTGTGTGTGTGTGTGTGTGTGTGTGTGTGTGTGTGTGTGTGTGTGTGTGTGTGTTTCCTTTGTATAAATGTGTTTCTCAAAGAAAAAGCAGCAAAGAATAACTTATGTCACTGTCAAAACATACCGAAAAAATTAGGCAAAAAATTGTTGTCAAACCAGTGGTTCTCTACAAGGGAAGCGCAAACACACACACACACACACACACACACACACACACACAATCTGCAAAACGGCATGAGAGAGTTTTTCATACCTTATCGAGTGTCTTCCTCAGGGCACTCTTATCCTTCTCCATCCTCATGGCCGAGCGCTCGATCTCGCGTTTCTCCTGCTCCATGGAGCCCAGCGTACGGGACATGGAGGAGACGCGCTCCACAAGTGCCTGTTTCTCTGCCTGAAGTTTCTGGATCTGCTGGTTCAACTCCTGCTCCGCTTCCTGTCTCTGGACCAACAGCTGAAAGTAGAGGGATATTTTAGTGGTGGTTTTCATATTCTGCAAGCTTCAGCACTGGTTTTGGTAAAATTATCTTTATTTGTCTGATCACTGGGAAAACATGGCTGCAAAAGGTCCACGATCCAAATGGAGGAAAGGTGAGTAGTTTTAGTGAGAAAGTGGCAAAGCCATGAGTGCGCGTCTGCTGTGTTATGCTAGAAGTGTCTGGGGGCATGTTCCCCTGGATTTTGCTTTAAAAAAAATTAGACTAAAGTCTGTACAATTTCATGCATTTTGGCACGATTTTAAGTGCTTCAGAGGGGGACTACTCTTTTGAAGGAAAAAGTTTACAAACTGACTAAAATCTGTGCAATTTGGCCTTCAATGTTTTTAAACCCCTCTCAGGGCACATGCCCTTGAATGGTCTGTGCACGGTAATTTTTGTGTCTACATTGAAGTTAGTTAGTTAGTTTTTTAGGGCTTTAGGCCGCCTACATTGAAGCATTTTAAGGGGTGACTATGATGCCTGAGGCTACCAGGGAATATATAAGCATTTTGAGGCCTCGTGCATGTGTATTCTTTGACCCACAGCGTACTCACGTTGTTAGACTGGCGGATCTGTCCCTCGAGTTCTGAGCAGCGGACTTCCGAGTCGGAGATCTCGTTCTGCATGGTCTGCAGACGCTCCAGCAGCGTGTGGTTCTGTTTCTTGGCTTCATTCAAAGCTTGTCTGCAACACGCGAACAGAGAGTGAGAGAGTGAGTACTGACTGATGATAATACAACAGGGTTATTGTTCTCTTTCGTCATTAACCCCTTCACTGCCAGCCACTCTGGAATGCAGCTCTGCTCAACGCCACGTGTTCTCTGGCTGACTGCAACCTCTGTACACCTCTAGTATTTAATCTCTTGTAACATCTTAACAAAAGCACCAATTTACTTCTTTTTTTTTAAACGGCAGCACACTGGATATAGTTTCAGAGGTATACATTTGTTTTTCTGCAACTGCTCCATGCATGCCAAAATGAGAGGTTGGCACCAAAAGGGTTCATATTTAAAATTGACGATTTCACGTTAGGCTGGCTGGTAGGATCTTGAAATGGCGGTATCTGAGATGGCTACCTGGTAGAGTCGAGACGTTCCTGCAGGACGCGGCGATCGTGTTCGCTGCTGGTCAGGGCTCGCTGCATCTGTGCCACACGCTCCTCCAGCTCGTTGATGGTGGCGGCGCTGTCCGACAGCGACATGTTCAGGGCTTGCACCTGTAACACAACACACAGCAATGTGTGAGTTTTTAAATTAGTATCTTAAAATTTTGGTAGTACAGGGAGTGTTTCACTGGTACCTTCTATTCATTAAAAATTCATTAGTCACATGTAAAGTGACAAAGAAAAGTGTATATTTTTATCTAGTTTCTTAACATTTTTGTGATGTATGAAGTTTTGGTAGTGTTTCACTGTTAATTTTCATTCAGTTTCTCGGGGGGTTGTTGTTTTTTTGTTAAACTGTTACAGAAGGGGTGGGGGAGGGGGGCTGAAGGGAATGGTAGAGGGTAAAGACGGGAAGGGGTGAAGGGGGCTGGGGGTGGATACATACCCTGTCCTTGGACATGTGTCCCTCCTCCTCAGTCTTGGCAAGGGAGGTATGGAGACGGTCGATGGTCAGCTGTAGTGACTGCGCCTTCGACTCCAGATCCTGGATCTGTTTGGTCAGCGTCTCAACGCGATCCTGCAGCACCTGGACAGACAGACAACAGAGAAACTGACTAAATGTTCTGCTGAGAGACATGGAGCAGGAAGCAAGTTGTTAGATGGGCAAGATTGATAATACACTTTACCTCCAGTATAACAGCCTTCGTTTGGAGACAGTAAAATGGCTTCTCTGGAATATGGGGTCCCCTATGCAGCAACCATAAAAAAGCTGTCTTTTTCTTCTTGTGCGTGCGTGCGTGCGTGTGTGTGTGTGTGCGTGTGAGAGACAATCAATGAAACTTTACTTAGACAGAGAGAGTGAGCATGTACCTGAGTGCATGTGCATGCAAGTGTACACGTTTTTGTGAATGTGTGCATGTAATCAGACTCACCAAATGAAACAGTTCAAACAAGTATTTCCATGAACCTACACCGTCTACCTTTAACAGTTACAAGCTTACCCTGTAGTACTTATGCGCATAATCTGCTTCCACCAAACCATAATGGTCTGCCAACAAGTGCTGCAGAAGCACATGTAAATCCATCGCCATCAAAATCAGGTCAAATTCTGAGCATCAACGAGCTGAATTTACTGAGTACTGAAGCCTACGTGGCCGACTGTTCAAATGAGGATGAACATATGACAAAGAATGGGATGGCTTCCGTGTTTCCTCTAAAGAAATTAAAGGTTGGGTTGTAACCATTACCTTATATACCGCTAAAAACCAAATGCTCTCACAGCTTACCCTTTTGTTTTATTTTCATTAACCCTATCAGTGCCAGACCCTTTCAGTGATGTAATCAAAATTTGAAAGAGCGAGTTCACAAGCCATATGTTCATGTGTATTTTTAATCAAAAGTGCATGTTTCTGTAAGAACAACTTCTGTGTAGCAGATGACAATACTCCGTTACTGGGCACTGGACTGTACATGCCTGCAGCGGTCACTGGGCACTGAGAGCGTTAATTTAAAAGTAGCTCATATAACTGATGATTTACAGCACAGACTTTCTTTTTAATGAAAATTTATCGTAACATTGCAAGTTTGCTGACAATTATGTGTATTCCTGGTGACTCCAGGAAGGTGGGCATTTATTTGAATAGAGTGGGTATCTTGAGGAAGCAGCCAATCTCATGAATGTTTAACAAGACATCCAGTGCAACATCTGACTTGTGGCCGGCAGTCAGCCTGGCAGCTCTGTGACTCAGAATTGATCACCAGGTACATGTACTCCCTCTCTCTCTAGCCAATACTGCACAGTCCTCTCCCACGACCTTATCAAAATTTCACTGGAAGATGGGAGGTATAGCCTGACCAACACAGCTAAGAAAGTTGGCGTGCTGTCTCTGCGCTGCACCAAATGGCATGCAAAGAAATCTGGGGGAACTGCGACTGCTGGAAAAGCACAGGCAGGTATTTTACAAAGTTCACATGGTTCACAAGTATAATGACTTCTTTTTCTCCATCTGCGGTCTTTTTGATTAGTTGCATCAGATCTTCAGCCAACAGCATAAATCTGTTGAACGACGGAAGATTTAAGCCCTGATACATGCTTGAGTGCCTATCTTTATTAACAGCCACCTGTAGTCACGTATGTTTGAATAGGTTAGGGGTGGTTAAGTGTTTGTTTGTTTTTGTTGTTGTTTTGTTTTTTTTGGTTGTTTTTTTGTTTGTTTGGAGTTTGTTGTTGTTGTTGGTGGTGTGTTTTTTTTGTGTGTTTTTTTTTTTGATGGTTTTTTTTTGTGGGTGGGGTGGGGGGTTAGGGGGTTGTAAGGAGCACAACTGACCTGATTCTCCGTCTCCTTATCGGTCATGGCCAACCTGAGTCGCTGCAGCTCCCCATCCAGGGATCGGCGACTCAGCTCCAGCTTGGTGCAGCGTGTCTCGGCCTCGTCCAGTGCAGTTCTCAGGTTCTTCTTGTCCTCCTCCAGCTTGGACTCGTTGCCCTTCAGCTTGGCCATTTTCTCCTGTGCAACACAGAAAATGTGACAGGTATATGCTGGGTTTGATATTAGTGGATGCGAGGAACCCACACGCTTACCAAATCGATCGCTATGACAGGACAGAAAGTCCTGGAGTGCTTAAGCCAATCAGATTCTGCCTGAGATGCACAATGGTTCAGTGGAAATGCCATGCTGCAAGTGTCCACTGCTAGGTACAGATTGCTTTTTATTCACTGAGTTTCCAGAAGAGTGTTGGAAAAATAAATACTGTTTGTCACAGCAAGACGAAAAACGTGCATCCCCTGTGGCGCACTGTACTCAAATTTGCGCATCAGTTTAAGAGCTATGTGCTTACAAATACGCACACCTGGGAGATGGGCTGTGAGAGCAGAATCAACTTAATGAGATATATGTTCCTTACTTGCAGCTGGCGTTTTTCTGATTCGGCAGCAGTGGCAGAGCGTTCCAGCCCGGCGATCTTGTCAGACATGGCCTTACGTTCACGCTCATTGCGACGGATTGTCTCCTCCTGCAGCATAAGAGCTGTCTGGGCGCTGGCCAGCCTGCCATCGATACCACGCTTGTCTGGAAACAGAAATAATTAATATCAACAATGTTACTTTAAAATTACACTTCATTTTTGTAACATATACTAAGAGTACTTACAAAAAAATGTTGCAAATCGTGTCTCAAAACCAATGAAAATCAGAATTTTGAAAGATTAAAAGATGAAAACTCTAGAACAGATAGTGCAGTTATAGAAAACTGAAACAAAGGTGAGTGGGAGTTTGAGAGTTTGACGTCCTTTGACCACCTGGCACGTATGGGTGATATCTAAGACGGGGCAACAAGAAAAAGGTTAGCGCAAATATTTGGCCCAAGCCAGGATCTGAACTCACGACCCAGGCATTGAAAGTCCAGTACTCTACCATTCAGCTATCCCAGCTCCCTGACACAATGCCTCGACATCAAATGCCATTTACAGACACTACAAATGCATGATAATCACCAAAGAAAACAAACCACAAGTATATCAAACAGGAAACGTGCCAGAACTCATCTTCAAATTAGAAACCCTTCTAACACATACCGCCCTTCAAATACCAGACGTTTACACAGCACACATCCACAAACAATGCATGTCCCTACTGTGCTGTAACAGTTCCCTCCCTTCCGTGCTGTAACAGTTCCCTCCCTTCTGTGACAGAATCAATCTTGCTAAACCCTTGATCAAACAGGGTAGGCCTTAACAAGCTTCTGTCTACAAACAGTCCTGTGTCTGGTACCCTATCTACGTCTTGCCGAGTCCGTTGTCAAGTCTGTACCTGACTTAGGATAATACTTTCTCCAAACAAAACCAATTATTGTCACACAAAGTCTGTATCCTATTCCCTATGGGAGACATACGAGGCACATGTCTACAGATGTTTGACTATCCTGACTGACTGTCTTCTGAGTCACTGACTTCTAGGATATAAAGGCAGTTTCTTATCTGTTCAGTGCTCAAGGGATGTCTAACTGCAAGCCTAAGGATGTATTCAAACAGGCGCTAAGGTAGTGACAATAAAATTCGACAAAGGTGCGCTTCAGGTTTTGGTTTTCACGAGCAGGTGACAGCTCATATGAACCGCTGAAAGGCGAAACATTCAAGCAAAGAGGGAGTGTGTGTGTGTGTGTGTGTGTGTGTGTGTGTGTGTGTGTGTGTGTGTGAGAGAGAGAGAGAGACAGACAGACAGAGAAAGAGAGAGAGCTGGCAGAGAGAGAGAGAGAGAGAGACTGGCAGACAGACAGAAGGAGACAGAGGGGGACAGAGAGGAAGTTGTCAGTAATTGCAATGCTGCAATCAAGAAACACTGCCAAGCTTTTTCCCCCATAGGTGCATGGCCTCAAACACTAATCGAGCAGGAGTGGGGGGAAAAAAGCCAGCAATAACAACATCAAAAATAAATAAATAAATGAAAACTAACCAACCGACTGACCATCATTGTACGGCATCAACTTGACTATGACGTCTCTGCTGAGTTCGTTCAGACTTGACCGGTTTAAAAATCGCATCATGATGACTGAATCCTGAACACAACTGCTCTCCACTTGGCACCGGATACCAAAACAATATTGCACTGATGTCAGATTGCACAAACTATGCTGTTTCTGCATCACCCACTAACCGCGTCATTATTGATTCTGCAGGCAGAGGACAAAATTCTCTTTGAAAGCGTACAACTCAATTGCACTGGTATTCTGCACAATCATTGTCAACGCACAAATGTATCATGGTATGTGATGCACTGCTGACAGCTTGGAGACCAGGTTACTGAGACTCACTGCATGCTGTATTCTTGGATCACACAATCCAGAGTGCGTTCAACTGACGGTCTACAAGAACACACTATCTCGGCGGTAGACCTGCCTCAGAAAGTTTTTTCTACAAATTTCTACATGTCCAATTTCTTTAGAGTTCACTTACAATCCACTGCATTTTTTTTTTTTTTTTTTTTTCTGCAGTGACTAAAAATATATCATATCCTTTGCGACACAGGAAAAACTCAATACATGTAGTCCAATGTGAACATGTGTACGCCTGTAGTCACAAGCCACTGCCAATGCCTGAAAGTGATAACCACAAACTCAAAACTTCGATCCTGACAAACAATACTCCAGCTTTATAGTCTTTTCACCAGTCTTAATCGATAGCTTACATAATCACCAACACACAGTCTTTTCGCTTTCTCTCTCTCTCCCTCTCTGTCTAGTTGACTGTTCAGTGTGTCTTACTGCTACATGTGTATGTCCTTCCCAAACTGCCAACTCAGTAAAGGCAAGCCTGTGAGAGCGTTACCAAAGTTGTCCTATCAGAACAAAACATTCCAGAACTAAGTCCTTCTAACACAAACAATCCCACTTGGAGATAATTATTCCATGCCTCCCTTTCAATCAGATCTACCCAACATAAGCACAGACCTAGACCACACAATGCCCGTTTCACTCTGCTCAGCTATTCCACATGCACACACCCTCACAGCCACAGACTTAACAGTGCAGGGTCCGTTTATGTAGCTCTGTTGGAGATCAGCTCCTTTAAGCACTATGTACACCTTGTGAATGCAAGCGTGAAAAAGACCAAATGAGCCGTTTCCACTTGCCTGGGCTAATACTGATACTGGGCAGTGTCAGATAGTACTGTGATTCCCGCTACATGGACACTGCATGTCTAGACTTGAAGCTGACCAGAATACATGAATTCCTGAGTGAAAGAGGCCACTTACAGTTCAACAGGTCATTTCAATGGTGGGTGTGTGTATGTGGGACAGTATATCACTGATACAAATTACATGTACTATCAAATGCTGACAAATGTCCCTTTCAGGATACATGTATATAGGTAGAGGGATCTATGACAGAGAGTGGTGATGCAGCTATGGACAGTCAAAAAGTCATTTTAATCATGCAAGAGACTTTCTCACGCTTACACTGCAGTTTTGTAATAATGTAATGTAATGTTGGCCTGGCGACCAAACCGAGCTTAGTGCACGTGTATATGTATTTACTATGTTTGGTTCCTGGCCCTCGTGATATTTTCTAGTGTAAACATGACTGGTCCAATTCTAAGAGTGCCACGCTGGGCCCAGTGTAAACGCACCCACAGTTAAGAAAGTTATGCTTGAAGAGTAGCTGATGTTTTATAACACTAGTTCCACCATAATTCTGACTGCTCAACTCAAAGCTGCTTATACCTGGTTGGTCAACCTTTCTGAATGCAACCCACAAACACTAAACTGTGCAAATTAAAGCATGCACATATTTAAGCACACCCCTATTGATGCATGTACTTCTCTGAAAGCATTTATTAGTCTGGTAACTAGGATTATCTCTGCCTGTACAAACACATATTGTAATCTCTGATCACACTGGCAGTTAGAAACAATGGAGTGTACGCATAACATGCAGACTAAACGACAGCAGTCTGATTCTGTGTCGTGACAAAATGCCAAGTAATCTGCAGTACACATAACAAAGAACACGTGTATGCATACCCCAGGGTTGCACATTTAAGTCGGTCCCAGGACATTGACCTATACAAATTTCAAATGTCCTATTTTTCCCACCTCAAGTGGACATTTGTCCTATTAAAATTTTTATTGCCACTAAGTGGCCAGGACACTGTGTCCTATCACTTTGCTGTTTCCAGGACACTTTGTCCTATAGAAGCTGTGGAAAATGTGCAACCCTGATACCCTATTTAGCAGTATAAGAAATCTGGTTCATTTTTTCTGCAGACACGCACGCTCAGGCAAGACATACACTGCTACGTAGTCCTTCTCATTGTGACACGAAACACATGACAGCATATCAGCGATCGTCAAATGTGTCAGGACCATGGTAGCCATTCGGGCTACCGCCCTGAACAAAACTGGTAGCCCGAAAAAAAAATTCTGGAAGCCATCCATTCACGGAACCACCAGATACAAATACCACTCAAACTTCTACATTTTATGATGTGTCCATCACCAACTCACACTCCCCACTGCATTCTAGACTATAGTACAGTTTCATGGTTCTCTTCTCCTTTCTTCTCTTCTTCCTCTCCCCTTTTTCCTACGACCTTTTCTCTACTTCAGTTCTTCACCGGCAATTTCTGCGCCATGCATGCAACCTGGTTTATACAAGCATGGTTTCAAGTGTTGACTTGCTGTGCTCTGTTGTGTTACTGTTTGACAGCCAATCTGTCAATTTGTATCTGTATGAATATAATGTTTACACCAAACACGACTGACCTTCCTCAGCGTCTCCCAGACTCTTGGACAGGACCTTCATGCGGTTGTCAGTGCGGTCGCGCTCCTCCTCCAGATCCTTCATGGTGGTGGTCAGGCTGCGCACCTGGGCCAGAGCATCGTCCTGTTGGGAAAAAGAAAACATGATCAGTGTAGTAGTGTGCAAGAGAAAAACACGTTTAAGGTTGCACAAATAAAAATTGGCCCGTAGGGAAAAACATGAAAATAAGTTTTTGCCTAATTTCAAAAGTGTCAAACTGCCTACACACAAAAGAAGGGTTCATCATGGATAATTATGCTGAACAAAAAAGGAACGTGGCCGAACCAAGAGCTGTAAGCTTCAGGACAGGGACAACTGTGTAGTTTGAACCCTGAGAAACAAGTCATGGGGCAGACAGGTGCATGTTTGACAACAGCAGAGCACCCCAACAAACAGCAGTGGTTTTCACCCAGGTATTTTAGCCATGATGAACAGAACATCATGTGAGAGAACTCAAACTTGAACGTGAACACTTATTGTTGTGGGCCACGGGCCCCTTCAACTCAGGGTGAGTATTTTTACAATTTTCATGTCGAGACATCTTCATTCAAAACTGATAAGTGATCTAGGTACTCTTCTCTGATTTTTTATAGACAGTGTGCGTGCGTGTGTGTGTGTGTGTGTGTGTGTGTGTGTGTGTGTGTGTGGTGTGTGTCTGTGAGAGAGAGAGAGAGAAGAAGAAGAAGAAGAAGAGTGAGACAATATAAACAGGACCGAACACAAAACAAAAGTACACTAAAGACAAGTACTGTATATACTTACACGCTCGCGTTCAGCATTCGCCAGCTGAGACATAAAGTCTCGCAGAGCCATACGCACAGCCTCAGGATCGACATCCACACCCTCCATACGTCCTGGTGACATGCTGCGGTTACGCATGGGGCTGCCAGCACGTGTCGGGGATCCCACGCGCGGGATGGGGCTGCCGCGCCCTTCTGTAGTGGTGGCGTAAGTGCTGTCGAATCCTGAAGAGAGAAAACGAGTGGCATCTGAACTACAGCGGGGCGAAGGAAACTACAGGAGCAAAGAAAAAAGAAAGACTACTATGTTTTCTCTCAAGAATGGGCTAGTGTTGCTTCCCTTGGACTGAAAATGTGACTACATCAGTGCAGGCTTGTTCAACACAGGCACGCTTGTTACACAGAAAATGAAAGCAGAATCTTAGGCCAATGTCACACAGGCGTGTTTTTAGTCCAAAAAAAACCCCAGTGCACTTGATGTTCTTCTGTGTTTCTCATGTGATGTGTGGCTACAACATGCCTTTGTTCTAATTTCTCCAGAGCGTGGTTTGAGCTATTCTCCATGTTTGAACAAAAACGTCTCCTATGTCTCTCAAGTCGTGACGAGACTTAAATGAGAGTGTCTGAATGAAGTCTGCTGTCACCTGATACATTTGCCAAGTAACTGGTGCTAAATTTAGCTCATGGCAATTGAGGTTTTAGTATACTGTTGGTCTCTCTGTCTCTCTCTATTCCTCTTTCTCTATCTCCCCCTTTTGGGGTGGCAGGTTTCATCGTATACAGCACTGCCCAGTACAAAGTAGAAGTTGAAGTCTCCTGTCACTTGGCAAAGAGTTAAACAAGGATCAAATTAAAGATTTTGTTTTAAAAGTTACCTTTGGATGGGGACGTGGGGCGAGAGCGACGGGGACTGGGGCTGCGAGATCGTGGACCAGGACTCCTTGCC
The DNA here is from genome assembly GCA_018292915.2 of Batillaria attramentaria. Classification (NCBI taxonomy): domain Eukaryota; kingdom Metazoa; phylum Mollusca; class Gastropoda; family Batillariidae; genus Batillaria; species Batillaria attramentaria. The sequence continues at coordinate 675,945 of JACVVK020000365.1, forward strand.
CGCGGCATCTCCTGACGGAAACCGATGCTGCGTCGAAGGCTGGACACGATGCTGCTCAGTTTGAACTCCACGTCGCGCTTGGCTCCCTCAAGACGGGCCAAGGTTGTTTCCAGGGCGTTCACACGACCTTCAGCTCCGCTCAGCTTCAGACGAAGGTCACCGATGTCAGCGTTTGCAGCCTCCAGGGCGATCTCCAAGTTCTTGCGCTGGTCCTCCAGTCTGCGCTCAGCACGGCGGGAGTCCTCGAGGGCAAGCTGATAGTCCTTCTCCTTGAGGGCGGTCTCGTCGCAGAATTCGGCCATCTTGCGCTGCAGGTTGGCGAGCTCCTTGCGCAGTGCCTCCCGCGATGCCTCAGTCTCGACCACCTGTTGAACACAGCCATCGTTTTAAGATCTGTATGATCTGTAGCCCCGGTCATTCAAACAAAAATTAGTCTCAGCAAAAACACTACACTCACTTGATTCAGGATTAATAACACAAAAATTTGACGGAGTTTTCTTGTCTCTGTATTTCACTCCTTTGTACCAATCTGTTTCAGTGAATGTGAATTTTCATGTCTTCCATTTCTTTACTGTGAAGCGCGATCTGAACCCACACTACAGGGATACACCATCTTTCTAGTGGTAATAATCATAACAGTAGAAAATGAGGCATTCCCTAACGTGAAAAATAACTTGAAATGGAGCAGCAATGCTGAGACAGTTACCTTCTGCTTGAGGTCAAACGATGTTCGCCGGGCCTCCTCTTCCTTCTCCTCATCACGAGCGACACGCAGCTGAAGGTCGCCGACTTCCTTGCCGAGTTTGGATCGCTCGCTGTCCAGCATCTTCACTTGACGTCTCAGGTCCTGCAACTCTCGTCGTGCTTCCAGTCGCGCCTTCTCGACCTCGCGCAGGTTGCTGCGCAGGTCACCTGCCTCCTTCACCACGCCCGCCTTCTGCTCCTCCAGCACTTGAGAGCAAAACAAGGGGATGTAAATTTAATTTCACTCAAAACACTTTGAACAGTATAGAACCTATTTTGATATCTAGCACTGGACAGCAAATCAGGGAATGTAAATTCAGTTCCCTTGAATACATGTTTTTTGAAAATAGTGAACTGCAGGAGAATCTCTTTTAACCTCCAGCGCTGGAGAACAAAACAGGGGATGCAAATGCAGCTTCACACTTTTTTGCAGTAAAATACATGTGAACAGGCAGGCCTCCACATACTTCCACTGTGGAAAAATCTGAGGTCTTACGCACATACTGACTTTCAGTGGTGCTGCACAAGCAAAACAAACAAAAACACAAAAAGAAACAGGGGGTTGCTAACTTAAAAACCAGGCATTATTCTGCTGTTAGTTTCACACCTGAACTTGCGTATTATAATTTTACAGATGTGTAAAGTACGTCCTCTGCCAAACAGGTGTATGACTCTTGGCATGGCAAGCTCTCCATTACTTTTTTAATCAAACACAAGTTTTATGAGGTATGTTTAAAAGCAACACTGCACCTCAATGTTCTCCTCTTTTGACCTACAGATAAAAACAGGCAATGTGTCTCTTGTGAAAAGTAGGCAATTCACAAAACCAAACACCAATTCACACAGTACTCACATAATAATTATGTTATTATCCCCACCGCATGTGTGCTGCCATGATGAAAATACTGCGCTGAATGTTTTCTACAACATATGCTAGGACGCCATTTCTCCTTCCTCTCCTCAGCCCCACTACCGGCTCTAACTTTACAACTCAGCATTCTGCCAAATGCCCGTCCCCACACCAACACAGAATGTAAAAGGGCTCTGAGCAAACTGCAAGTAAAAGGCCAGCCATATCTAGTCTGACCAAACACAGAGGCAAGAAAAAAAAAAGAACCATTGTTCTGCACAAAGCCAGGGTGCCTTCCATTATGCTTCTGCCTACAGCTATCAATCATTTTTGCAATAAAACACCGCAGGTGCTACCATGTCCGTGTCCTGTTCGATAATCTCTCGTTTGTACAGGGTTGGCGTCACGTGGGTTAAAATCACACCGACCTTTCCTTCACAGGAACTAAAATCTCCGCAATTCTCCCCCTAGTGACAAGGGCCCACCAAGCAAAGAACGGCATTATACCGATGATTCCGGGCAGTAAAGTATCTCTGCGGCAGCACTTAGCTTTACAAACAGAACCTTTCACACGGTGTTTGCCAAGTGATCTCACGCGATGAATACCTATTCAGTCGGCCTGCCATTCAAGCTCCATGACTATTGATGAGAAGGATGAAAAGAGACCGATTCCAGACACATGAATAATTAAAAGATTCCACCACGACCCTGGAAAAAATATTGGCGTGCGAATCGTTCGGCCTGTTACGAGTTTCCTGGACAAATCACACACCCAACAAAGACCATTCTATGTGACAGGACCGGAGTCAATAGCCCTTTGAAAAAAGAGTAAATGCATTCAGCCGGAGAAAACTCTTCAGACCGTTCCACAAAGGCAGCACTAGAAGATCACTCAACCGTGATTGATAGAGCACTCAAGGAGTCATAAATAACAATCAGCAAAACGATGTCTATGATCAGTGTCAGTCGTACTGTAGGTAGTAAAACCAACCGAAAAGGAAACTATCACGTTTCACCGAAAAGTGACGTGTAACACGATACGTGCTAACAGCCCACTACAGAAACCTCACCATAAAATAGTCCCACAAGCTATAGAAACAGACGTACAAGTTTTTGTGGCAGAACACCTGAAGTGCGGCAGTGAAAATACTTTTTTTCACCCCAAGACCACTGGAAAGAATTTTACAACCCAATAAAATTGAGGAGAACGCAGAAATGACTGAATGAGCCCCCTAAATATCCCTACAAGACAAATGGAGCGTACCATCGTGGGATATTACACTGTTGTTTATGACACGGTAATAAATTTTTCCCAATGGCAAAGTTCTAACCTCAGGACAATACACACTGTAAAGAGATCATTGACAGTGCGGAGTGGTACTATCTGTGACTACAAAAATGCTCAGAACAAACCAACAAAAGACTTAGTAGTACTTCAGTGCTGCTATTTCTTGGGTGCTCATATAGATGTACGTGTACGTTCTCATACCAATGAATGTGGAAAAGGTCTTTTCCGAGGGTAAGAAAACTTCCTAAAGAAGAAAGAAAACTTACTTATCTAAATTTACTTATATACTTCATTTTCTTGTCCTTCACTTTGTGTGTGTGTGTGTGTGTGTGTGTGTGTGTGTTTTAAATCAATTATTCTATGTTACTCCCTACTAGTTTTTTACAAGAATTTTTCTGCCTCAGAATTGTGTTTGGGTTGTACAAGTTGTTTGTACATTGTGTGACAACAACAACAACAACAAAACCTGAAGGTATACTAAAGGCGGGCCTGTTCCAGTGTTTGTAGAATGTGTCATACATCTACTTTTGCCAAGACTAAGAGTTTTCGCATTTTATGAAATCTCTGTAACGCAAGTGACAAAGAAACGGCAGGTCTTCAAATCCAATATAGAAACCGGTCATACACCAATTCATTTTCAAAATGTTTGATTATTTTTTAAACAAGACGGCCATGCATGTCTCATCATTTTCGCATCATTTCTTTGTATTCAGGCCACATGTCCTGTACTTTTTCATTAAGCCACGCCATATCATATCCCATAATAGTTCTCATTGCTATGAAACCCTGCCATGGAATCAGATTTAAAACTAATCGATATCTTCCATAAAAACAGCAGAAAAAGACTAACCTCCAATGCGCTGTTTTGCATCCTGAAGGGCGCGGCTAAGGTCCGTCTTCTCCTGCTCTCCCCTCTTGACCTTTGCCCTCAGCTCGTCCGCTGTGCGCCCGATGCCCTCCTTCTCACGCACCTCCTCGTTGATGGCGCGCTTCAAGTCGGTGATCTCCTTACGCATAAGGTCACGCTGTTCTTCGCCTGGTGAAATAATGGTAAGGCTTGTTAGCAATAAAAAGAATAATAATAATAATATTAATTATGTGTATATTATAGGTGCCTTACACCACTGCCTGACTAGAACTGAACCTAGCACGTACGCTCATGTGAATCACGCGCATTCTCTCACACACATGAACACACTACTGTCATAAGGACGGATTTGAATCAGTTTGTGGTGATGAGTTTGAAGCAATACTGACCACAGCCTTTGTACTAAAACAGCATACGCTAAAAATGTGGCTCATTTCAGGAACAGAAACTGCGAAAATAGTACACGGCAACATTACTGATCACCACCATATCATTTTCAGCACTAAACAAAACTCAAGCTCTGAAACTGACCTTCACGGATGTTGCGGTTGGCGTCGATGAGGTCGCGGCGAATGGCGTCACGCGTCTCCTCCACCATCTTCAGCTGAACCTTCAGCTCTGCGACCTCACGCATGGCGGCCTCGCGCTGTCTGGCAGTGTCACGCAGATGGTCATTGATGTTCTTCACCTCGCGCTCGTGGGCTTCCCTGGCGACAACACAGGCAGTTATGCTGGTTAGGATGAGAAGGTACAGCAAGATAATGCTGTAGAGTATTTACTAAATCATGGCTTAAAATGCTCCATGATCCAAAAAGGAAGAATAGTGTGTAGCATTAAGCGATGGAATGGCAAAGCCACGCGCACCCGTGTGCACAGCAAACGCATTATGCTAGGGGGTCTCTGGCATGCTGCCCCACGGACAGTGCTTGACTGCTGAGGCAAATTCAGGAATAGGAACTCTTTCATTACCGTCTTAAGGGATTTTCATTATATGACAGAAAAATTCAGGCCCTTGGAAACCTTCTTCTTTTTCCCAGCAGCAGAATGACAACAATGCAAACGTTAATCGTCAAAACTGGATCAGAATTTGTGTCAACTTACGTGGCTTCCTCAAACTGCTGTCGGAAGTCCTTCAGTTCGCCCTGTAGAGCGATGATGTTGGAGCGATCCTGCTCGGCCTTGGTCTGATATTCGCGCTTGAGGCGCTCGTACTCTACGCCAGCAGCAGCTAACTCTTGCTGGGCGTTGGCCAGCTTCTCCTGCAGAGTTCCCTTCTCTTGCTCCAGCAAAGAGATAGCCTGCAAAGAGGTAAAAAGACCACACTGTTAATCTGCGTACCACCTGTATCGAAAGGCTATTCAGAAGAAGCACACAAAACCAGGAAATCTTGTAAAAACGAATTCAGGAAATGTGTGTATACTCCGCGGAAAAGTATTTATTTAGGGTATAGTTATACAACCAGAAAAGGACACACAAAACCTCCCAGTCATTTGGTAACAGGCCGGAGTGCTATGGCTTTGATAAGCACATAGATGCTTTTACAATCTGATAAACTTGTTTGAAACAAAAAACAAACAAAAATAAACACTTCACAGTACCTGCTGACGATCGTTTTCAGCCAACAGGAGAGCCTCATCCCGGTCACGCTGAACTTTAGCCAGCTCCTCCTGCAGTTCTTCGATCTCGTTCTCGGCACGGCTCGTCATTTCCTCCTTCTCCATGGAGTGAGCGTGCAGCAGCTGCTCCCGGTTGTTCTCAAACTCAGCGCGCTGCTGCTCCTGTACACAACACAGAAAACTCTCCATTATAATTATCCTCAGCAAAACCTCGGGAGCGACAATCAACACCATGGGAAACTCACTGTTGGCAGCTTAATAATAATAAAAATCATCATAAACTGTAAAAAAAAAATTAACGAAACTTTTTTTTAAAGTTACAAACAAGAAACCCCCAAAACATCTTTAAAAAAAAGATTTTAACTGAAAAAAAAAGGATTTTTCTTCTGGGGAAAAAACCTTGAGCCTAGTATGCTAAGGAGAAGTGTCAACTAATATTATGATCAACATTAGTGCAAAAATAAGGTACAAATCTCTCTATAATCTATGCCAACCAAAAACTTACCCGCTCGCGTGTGAGCCTCTCCACATCTTCTTCGTGTGCCTGCTTCTCCTGCGTAAGCGCCATCTGTGAGTCGCGCTCCAGTTGCTGCAGGCGGGCGTTCAGTTGGTCCTTCTGGTATTCAAACCTGTCAAGGTCAGCCGCCTCCTTCTCCAGTCGGCTGATCTCGGCTGAAACCAGGCAACAGAGAAAACGGTTGAAAAGCCTGAGCTGTACTTGTAGTTTAGTTTCTGAACTCTTGTCTCACACACAGGGAATATTTGTTCGGAAGGAAAGGTGAAGAGAGGATGTAACTGATTCGGCACTTCAATCTGTCTTGGCTGGTTCGGCTCAATGTTTGTGTGCATGCATGTGTGTGTGTGTTTTGAGGGGGAGAGGAAAAATGGCCGTCTTGTGTTGCTACAGCAGCATGTGTGCATGTGTCAATCCATGTGAAATAAAAGATTCTGTCCAACACAAAGCAAATTTCACAGTCATGGTACAACAGCAGCATTCTGATCACGAACAGAATTTTTTTTATCAGGATACACAAAGAACCCAAACTACAACGTCTGCAGTCACTAGTTTTGAGTTTTTGTATCACGAGTACTCACATTGCAGATTCTCCTTGCGGACGATGAGCTCCTGGTTCTCGCCCTCCAGCTGCGCCTTGCGAACCTCGAGCTGGACAACGGCCTGCTGGGCCTCGTACAACGTTCCCTCCAGCTGATCCTTGTCGCTCATCAGCGCTGCCAGCTGCTCGCTCTGTTGGCGGTTCTCACGCTCGGTCGCTGTCACCTACACACAGGGGGACGTGCACAAGTTTTAGAAGTTTGAGCTCATGACGCAAGCACTGAAATTCAAATATTCTACTGGTTCAGCTGTTCAGAGGTAGGTGTGTGTGTGTGTGTGTGTGTGTGTGTGTGTGTGTGTGTGTGTGTGTGTTGTGTTCTTTTGTTTGTTTGCAAGTATTGTTTTCTTTTCTTGTTGTTTCCTTCCTTATTATTTTTATGGAGTCAGAAGAACGTACCTGTACAACAAGTTCTCCCTTCTCCTGGTTCAGAACCTCTTTCTCCTTGACGATACGATCGTACGCCTGCTGAGCACGCTCAAGGTCACGACGAGCCGTCAACAGCTCTTCTGCAAGAGCCTGTTTCTGACGAGACACCTGGAAAAAAAGGGAACAAATTTAGACATTTAATTTTACTTTGATGATGGAGCATGCGCATACTCCCAAAGCAGAATGAGAGGGGGGGGGGGGGGGTGTTTAGGGGTTTAACGTCCTTTTCCACCACATAGGGTGATATCAAAGACGGGGCAACGATGAAAAAGCCAGCACAATATTTGGCCCCAGCCGGAATGGAACTCCCTACCCGAGCATTAGAAGTCCAACGCTCTACCATTCGACCACCCCGGCCAGAATGAGAGAGAGAGAGAGAGAGAGAGAGAGAGAGAGAACAAAATCACTATTCACAGAACACTTGAAAACTTTCTCAAATCTGCAGAAAATCCTGAGTCTACATACCACATTCAGCTGCGCAGTGATTTCCTGTTTTTCACGGTTCAATACTTGGATCTCCTCCTCCAGCTGTTGCCGCGTCATCTCCGAAAGTTCCAGGGTCTGGTTCAAACCTGCGTACCACAGACAGAAATACGTCAGTTACTCAAGAGGCTATTATCACAGCAGGGTCTGTGAAATGGATCAAAGACAGTCATATGGAACGGTGCTTTAAGACACTTTGTACCACACGTCAATTCCCCCCTCTCATCCGGTTCTTTTCCCACTGTCCGAATACCTCCACGAGAAACTGGCAAGAGGAACGGTTCTTAATGGTTGATTTGCACAGAAGAAAACTCTGCCTACAAGCATCACTGGATAGATTTGGAATTTTTAAAAATAAATTTCTGCGTTAAAGAGAAGACAAATACTGACAACTGTTGGGCAGGGGAATAGGTTTCTACACAACTTACATGGTGACTACTATATATGGTAACTACGATGTTACTGACCATGCTTCTCCGTGTCCAGGTCCATCTTCTCCTGCTCGACGCGCACCAGTTCCTCACGGATCCCTGTCTTCTCCTGCTCCAGGGCAGCCTTCTCACCGGACAGGGACGCCTTCTCACCCTCCAGCTGTGAGGAAAACACTCTTGGATTATGCCATCGTAATTTTCTTGTCACTCCACAGATCCCCAAAACCCTCCCAAGAGAAAATCCCTAGAGTCGTGCACAACAAAACTGAAAAATTTCTCTCCACAGAGTACGAGTCTAAAATTTCTAAGCATTTAAAAATATTTCAACACATGCATCGGGCCAAGAATTTAGTTTTAGTCAGAGGTCCCATTTCCAAAATAGACTTCTCTTTCTTCCTTGTTCCCTTGGATTTGAATTTTGAGGAGATTACGTACCATCATGATGATCTTGTTGAGTTCGATCTTGTCCTGGCCGAGCCCCTCGTTGAGCGCCTGCATCTTGAGGAGAGCGTCTCTCAGTGTGGCCTCCTCCGTCTTCAGCTTGTTGATCTCCACCTCAAGCTCCGCCTTGGCTACCTCGGCCTTCGACAACGCCTCACCTGAGGTAAACAGTGCAGGGTGAGATGTTAGGTAATTGCACCTGTTTTTCCACTCTCTAGTTTTCTCTCAACACAATCATGTATGCACACACACACACACACACACACACACACACACACACACACACACACGCACATGCACAACACACACACATGCGCACACACACTGTCTGTCTCTATGCCTCTCCACGGGAGAGCTTGTAAGACTTGCAATGAAATAAACATTTAGTTTTTCACTTCTTTGTCTCTCTGTACCTAACACACAGACATACACACACACACACACACACACACACACACACACACACACACACACACACACTATTACTACACTACTACTGCTACACCACTGGTGTGGGGTGCGGGACACTGACCGACTTCCATCTTCTGTCCCTCCAGCACCTCCTTGTCCAGCAGTGCACGATTCAGCGCTTCCTTCGTGGCCACCAGCTCCTCGCGCAGACCGGAGATCTTGTTGTCAAGCTGGTCGATCACCTTTTGACTGTAACACGCATACACTACACGTCAGGAGCCTGCTGTCTGGATAGTGCTAAAGTGCTAGGATCACAAGAGTTAATGTATTACTGAGCTAGCCCATAGCAAAACTCCTCAGTAGTCGTGTACATCTGCTGCCAAAAGTGTTAAACGTATTAATGAGCCAGTGCTTTGCAAAACTCCTGAGCTACGATCAAGTAGATTTAAACTGATGGCATTGGAAGTGTTGAAACAGCAGTTATTCTGAGCAACACTCCTCAGCTGCCTTGTCGATCTTTGGGCTGGCACTGAAAGTGCCAAAGTATCATGGTACTCATTCTTAGCAGATTCTTATATCGGAACTGCTGGCATCGAAAGTGTCAAGAATTAATTCTCAGCCAAACTCACCATCTCTCGTTCTCCTTGACCTGGCGTTGTTTGTCCTTCTCAACATCCTCCTTCTCGTCCTCGAGAGAGTCACGCTGCCGCTGGAGTTCGCTGTTGGCTGCTTGAAGCTTCTCGTTTTCTTTGTGCAGACCCTCGATCTGTTCGTTCAGCTCCTGGCGCACACGCTCCAGTTGTGACTTCTCAGTGCCGGTCACGTTCAGCGCGTTCTTGATACGATCTCGGTCTCGAGAGGAGTCGTCCTTCTCGCCGTCTGGTATAAAGATGAAGGAACATCAGAGTAATGTAGAAACTTTCACTTTATTCCTCTACAGCCGGGATACAGTTTAATTTGAAAGAAAATGACTCCTGCAAGCATACACGATGAAGTTGCTTGGTGAAACACTACAAACATGTGAGTTTTTACAGTTAAATTGTCTGTATATTACATGTTTGTTATTTGGAGCAACGGATACTGAATACAGTAATCCGGTATGTGCCAGGTTTAATCTGACGGGTTTGCCAGCAAGATGGACCACAATCTTGGCATCTTGTAAGATGAAAATGATTTTCAAACAACAAAAAACTTTCTCTGGCTCAGGACGTTACTTACGCCACTTCCACGTCTTCTTTCAAGTTCATGATCACATGCTCCAGGCGACGTTTCTCGTTCTCCGCATCGTCAAGGTTTTTCCGCAACGACGTTCCCTGGTCACGAGAAGCCTTCAGCTTGGCACGAAGGTCTGACACCTGTAATACAACATCATGCTTGTACAACACGTCATCAACACCATCACAAAATCTGTGATTTATACATTTAAACAACCAGACAATCCTTAGTCATGAAAAAATGTACGTGACCACAAGGCATCTTCAAAATGTTTTCAAGGAAATTGAGCAAAAGAATTTTTTTTTCTTACCTCCGAGTAGTGGAGTAATGAAAAAAAAAAAAGACAGAAGTAAAAAAAACAAAAAACAAGAACATCACAGATGGAGATTAAACTTTATCAAGGATAGTGATTGTAGGTGTGTGATCGCCTACCTTACTAACTTTCCTCAAAAACATATAAAAATATATATGGAGACAAAACACAAGATTCACAGAACTGCCTTTTCCCTCTAAGCTGATAAATTATTTACTTTCTAAGTGCTAAGGACTGCTAGGATGGGTGAGACCAATCCCTCATACTAAAAATGTTACCATGTTCTATAATATACTGTGCTAGATGTTGCAAATTTCACAAACCTGCATCTGTCGCTTGCTCAAAGCTGCCTGTACAGCGGAGAAGGTAGCATCAGCAAAGGCGGGAGAGTGCGACCTAGCCCGTGGGGACGGGGAACGGTTACGAAGAGCTGGAGATCGCGTGCGACCTGTTGGAGAGATGGACCGTGGTCGGTATGGTGATGGTGACCGCTGTATCACCACCTCCTCCGCACCTTCATCATCCAAGCGTGTCTGATCCGCATCGTTGATCACGGCTTCGGCGATGTTGCGGAGCGCCACTTGGACGGCGTCAGTGTTCTCGCGAGCCTCACGAGCCGTGTCCGTCTCTGGAAGCTCATAGGCGCCAACCTGCGACTCGAGGTTGTTGACGTTCTTCTGGAGGGTGGAGATAGTCTTGTCTCGCTCCTCCAGCTGGATTTTCAACTTCTCATTCAGCATCGTCAACTCATTCACTCTGTTCAAACAAAACAAAACAAATAAATATATAAAACAAATAAATACACAGATAATTCGGAAAAGAAATTAACAAAATATCTTTCCAGTTATTCAGTAATGTGATGAGATAAACGCTAATACTATGCATACCCTGAGGTGCTTGTTTATCTATGGAAGCCATTTCAGTTTGTATCACTGCATTTGAACTGATCGTAGGTATTTCCATAAAGGACGTTACATGCAAAACAAAACAATCTTGAAACAAATCACAAGCAGCTGATGGGTAAACTTTTGCACTTTGTAACTGTACTGAAGTTTTGCTTTCTGATTTTTTTCCTCCATCATGCTGATTCTTTTTTTTCTTTTTTTTTTTTAGCTGCCATAGTCAAGACCAACCTCCTTCATTTACACATCTGCTAATGAAGTTGGGGGGGGGGGGGGGGGATGGAGGGGGTGGGTAGGAAGGGGGGAACACAAACGAGAAAGAAGAGACTAATGTGAAAAATAAAATACAGAAGAAACTGGTGTGAAAAACAAGAAATATTTTTGGCAAAGTTGCAAGAAAAGCAAAGAGAACATTCTTGTGCATGTGAGCAATTAACAGCCCAGTGAAAATATGCAAGCCATCAAAGCACCCAAACAACGGACAACATTATGGGGGCAGACAAAACCTGGATTCATTTTTTTTTTCTTTTTGCTGGTGAGGAATGTCACAGAAAAAGAAATGCATGTGACTGTAAACTTGAATGTCCAATCATATTTGAAAAACAACTATTACTGGTACAAGGAATATACAGAAAAGTAGGCTGGCAATGCCTTTTAACATAAAGTTAATTGTACAACTTAAAGTATCTACCTCAAAAGAGAAACAAAACACCATTCCCACCTCCCAGAAAAAAGGGTCAAGATAATTATATCCTTTTTTTTTTTTTTTTTTTTTTTTTTGCAAACGAAGGCAAAATAAGAAGACTACAGACTGGTTATAAAGAAAAAGTGTTACAAGATCATACAGAACAAAAGCCAGCATACTAGACTTTGACAGACACCTAATATTAAATTTCATTTGGAAGTGTACAATTACACGTATAGTTATGTTACAATCATACAGCAAATATTAAATCAGCTAACGATTAACATATGACAAACTATCAAATCAGCTAACGATTAACAAGAAACATGTACTTTGTCTAGCCAGGACATACTGTTTTTAAAGGCAAAGAAATGGAAGGTGCGAAGCATGCTTATCATTCAACAAAAGCAGGAACCAAAATAATACAAAAATAAAAAGAAGAGTTAAAATAAGAAAAAGTGGGAAAAGATCAAACCAAAACAGGTGAAGGAAAAACCTCAGGAAGTCATACCAAAAATCAAATGTCTGTGAAACTCTTGAGGTGAGAAAATAAGATTCAATTTACATGAAGAAAAATGTCACATTTCCTGCTTTATTTTGAAGCTGAGGATAGATTCAAATGCTGCTGATCCCTAACTTTCGCAGAGACCGCGCTACTATCACTGGCTGAATTGAATCCCTATAACACAGGATTTATCCGCATAACAAAAAACCAAAACAACAACCCATCCGCAAACACCATTTGCTGAGATGCACAAAACCACATACAGTGAGACATGTCCAAGGCAGCCAACAAAGGAACATGAGTTACAGTGATATCTTTAACTGGCCTGATTACACGGGTGGACATTGTATGTAGGGTCACTAGTCACATTCTGCACTGGAAATTGGTGGCCTCTTGAAAACAGGGTGTTGCATTATAAAGGTGACTGCCCACACAGGTTTCACTGTGCTGCGCATCCCAGACAGAAGCATACAACAAAGTCTCTTTCAAAACACACAACATATAATAAATGAATAAAATTATAATAAATATATGAATAAATGCGGTTTGACAGTGCTACTACACACAAAAGCACACAACACATTCTCTCCTACTTTTGAAATCCCAATAAATACAGTTAATAAATAAATAGTATTTTGCCCATATTTCACTCAAGCTAAGGACCACTTAGCGTGATAATGATTTCATGGGGAAGGGGGCGGTTTCACCAGCTAGATACCAAACACCAGTGCCTATACCAAGACCGGTGTTTGGTGCGAGGCGGTGTGACTTCCTGTTGGTTTACCTTGTGCCCCACTCGGTGCTCATTGCATCATACCTCGCCTGCAGCTCCGACAGCTCGCGCGACCGATCTCGCAGCTGCGTCTCCATCGACATTCTCTCACTGCGCTCTCGGTCTAGCGAAACCTGCGAGACGAGGAGAGTGGAAGTTTAAAGGTCTGTCTTGCGACAATCGTGGGTTCACAAACTGTTCTGTAACTGTTTTGGTAGAATATGTATCTAACATTGTACTAATTACAGATGTATGCAGTTTTTAGCTTCCCACGGGCTGACACGACCAACAGAAGGTAAGACAAAAAATGTCCCCTTTTTTTTTTTTTTTTTGGGGGGGGGGGGGGGGGGGGCTTTCCCAATAATAGACAACTCCACTCCATCAAGCCAAGGCCAAAGCCCCGCCCATTTACTCTGCCATGTATTGGTAAAACACAGTATGTTCATGACGTCGCTTTGTGGGAAAAGGGTGATTCAAAGCGTAAGAGACTGATGTAATGACGTAATGGTCTTTTTCCTGAAATGATGTGTACGGGCTTACTGCTTTCTTTCCACGTTTCAGTCATATTGATCTTGAACTACACGTGCTTCTCTTTGTAGAGTCTGGCAAAAAGTTTTACAGACTATGCCGTGTGTTGTGCTCGTTACGCTGCGGCAGGCGACTGGCTGAATTCTGGGGGCTCGCCCATGTTAATTGACGGGAGTGGACCGTCTACTGTGTTGCCGTCAACATATGGGAAGCAGTCACAGTGATATCAACAACATCCTCTTAATGTCATAAAGAAAGGAGAGAGATCACACCATACCAATAAACATTTCCTCAAGTTCTGAATTATTCTCTGGCAGTCATATAGTACCACACAACATCAAGTGTGCATGGTAAAAATCGATACCCATCTTTGGAAAAAAAACGTAGGACATGACTGGTGCGTGTGAAACAAATGTCACATGCACCATAGTAATAGCTGGATGGAGGTTTGCAGGTTTTCACTGCATCATCCTCCAGCCCTGCAGTACCTTGATATGTTTAGAATGAGACGATTATGTGCACTATGTACATTTCTCAAAAGTTTTTTTTCTGAAAATTACCTGTCCCTGGGTGTCGACATTGCGCATGTTAGCACCGAGGTTCAGACAGGCCGAGTGCATACTACGGGCAGCCTTGGTGACGTCGGTGCGCACGTGCGAAAGGTCGCGTTCCGTGGCGGTCTTCATCTCAGAGAACTGACGCCTGAAGGCCACGACAGCGCGCCACAAGGTCAGCAGACGGCCGTGCTCAGCGCTGAAGTACTCGTTGAAGGTCTGCAAGAGACGGCAGACACAGGCTGCACTCTGCAGAGTCATTTTACTATCAGAAAGACGACTAGCCTGGAAACCAGTGCCACTTTGGAAGGGTGCTGTCATAATTAAATGGGCAGTTGCTGACATACACTTCGAGCATTGAAAGTTGTGACGTTGAACTTCGAATTGGATTTTTTTTTTTTTTTTCTTGAAATTGCAGTCACCTCTGCTTCATTCTCTGTAAACGGCCTCCCAAATTAAATCACAGCTATGAATATTTCACAAACAGACCTTCTCCTCCTCACGCCATTCAGCCTCCTTGGCCTCGAGTTCTTCACGTGCACGCTGCCAGTCCTGTGTCAGCTTGTGGATGTCAGAGGTCAACTGCTGGTTGGCGTCAGTGGCCTGGTCCAGCTGTTCACGCAGCATGGCGTTCACGTGGGCAAGGCTGGCGCTCCTGATAATGTAGAGTTACAGGGGTTACTGGAGATTTCAAATTTTTTCAAGTGCTACTTTGATTTTTAAAAATTTTGACACTGATTGCTCTCAAGCACAACCACAGGTCTGAAATACAAGACTGCACCTGCATTTACGCTGTAATAGTGTTTAAAGTTGTGTTCTGGTTGACTCGATGAACAGCCCCCCCCCCCTTCTTTTTTTCCACACAAACTGAAATGTAGTGAACAGGACCACCAGATTTTCAGTTTCAACTGTGAGTATGAAAAAGCTCCTTAGATTTTTTATTTTAAAGTAGTCAGAAAACCACTTTTACTGACACTGTAAAAATGTCATGCTCGCTTTTCTTTTTTAAATGGCTTTAACTTCTGAAAAAAGTTGGGGATTTTTTTGTGTGTTTCTTTTTCTTTTTACCCTGTGCATGTACACATGATTATTTTTATTCGCTTTCCTCTCTCTTACCTCTGCTGTTCCTCCTCAAGCTTGATGAGGGCCGTCTCGAGGTCGGTGGCATGGTCGATCTCCGCTCGCTTCAGACGACTCTCCGTGCTGTCCAGCCGATCGCTTGATGACTGCATCTGTAACCCAGGACCAGCCGATCATGTTTCTACACATCTCTATCTCATCCCTCTTGCTAAAGTACAATACCCAAAACTTCCAGTATCAAACAGCTCTGAATGAAGTTTTCTATCTTTCACTTTCACAGAAATGGAATGCTTGTAAATGCTTTGTTTGAAACTTAAAGGCGGCAGGTTTGCAGGGCCAGTTTGCCGGACAAACCACAACTTGATGTGTGGAACGTGCTGATTGGTCACTAGTACCTACAGCTACTGTATATCAAACCAAGTGAAGCTTACAGATCATGCCTGCCCACTGACAACCAGGGTTTGAAAGTTATGTATGTGAACAATGTACCTGATGAATCTCCCCCCCCCCCCCCCCCCCACAAGAAGTTTTGCTATCTTTAGATTCCACCTTCCGAATGTTAAAAGTGACCCCCTACATATTGAATCACAAACTATGATTTTAAGATTAAAAACCTTTAAGATCATGGGAAGAAAAAAGCCATGGTTTCTAAATGGCAACGTTTGGAACGACACTTTAACCGTCTACATGTCCAACAAGAGGAATGACACTTTAACCCGTCTACATGTCCAACAAGAGGAAGGACGCTGTAGATCTGACAGGTAAGCACAGCGTAAGACACAAATGGAATAGGACCGGTACTGACTACAAAGCTTCTACTTTAAGCAGAGCTGGAGAAGCAGTCTTAAAACTACAACAATTAAAACAACCTGACACGTAATGCCATCATTGTTGTAAAACACTGCTCTTCGATTTATTTAACAAACATGAAACTGCTTTGTGAAAGGATCCTTATGAACCTTTACTTTCTCTTAGTCACTTTTTGTCTTAGAAAACTGCTTTGCTAAAAAGATGTTTATGAACCTTCAATTATTCTCATCCACTTTTTGTCTCAGAAAACTGCTTTGTGAACACACGTCTGTGCATCTTTAATTCTTCTCAACCTCTGACTGGGACTATGGCACCAGCCAGGGAAACTACAGAAATTTCTGTTTTTGATTCTTCTATGCCACTCAACAAACTTCAAACATCTTTGTGCAGCTTTTAAAGTCTTCTCTTTTACTGACTCTGATTCGGAGTCCAATACAGTGCTAGGGTAAATGCAGAAACCTTTTTTTTTTCAAAACAGTGAAAACCGTTACTGGGAAAAGTTGTTCATCTTCAACGTGTTTTGGCCAATGAAAGTGAAAGTGCAAAAGATTAGTATCAACCACAACAGATTATTAGTTTGTCTCTGGTGGTACGAAAACATATCTTGTTGTGCATAAACTGATATTGCTCCCTCGTGCTGGTTTGTAAAACCAAGTAGTTTTGCACAGAACAAAATCCCACTGAATGTCAACAAAACTGATGTTAGCCAAAAACGTGACAATAAAACCATAGTTAGATCAACTTTAAACACAAAACCACTTCAACACAATACTACAGTTGTAACTTGTATCAATCCTAAACACAAATTCAAACTTAATCCATTTCTGCTCCCACCAATTCCCCCCCCCCCCCCCCCCATCCCTCCCCACCCATACACACACCTCTGACCCACAAAATTAAACTGGTATACGACCTCAGATCCAAGGCACAGTCGTTCCAGCATGTTTTCACCCATTAAATTTTGAACTATATTATACATTTCTGCAGCAATAAAGACAAGTAACAGTCACAGAGTAACTGGACACTACTTGCGGCTGAAAGATCCGACACAAACAAAAACTGAAACAAACGAAAGCTTTCTGACCCATCACCAGCTTATCAACATGAATTTGTTCAAGTCATCCTCAAGATAACGCCTTGCTTGGATAATGTTTCTTTAAGCAACAACTGGCATGAGTTGATCTACGGGCAAAGTGATTTGCATGTTTCTTAAAGACCAGACAATTCTGGAAATACTCTAAAAAGGGAAGAATGGGATGAAATGGGTGATGATTGGACAATCCAGTACAGAGTAACGAACTGACCAAATCTGAGATCATATGTTAATACATGTAATTTTTAATATACAGTTATCATTTACTAGCACCGAGTAAATGTTTATCCTTGTGGAAAAGGAAACGGTAATGACTGCGAAGTGGTTACAAGTTAAGCAAATAAAACCAAACAAATGTTTGTTTGTGTCCTGAGGAAGGCGAAAGCCGAAACGTTGACCTGTGCCGTCCTTTGTGAAAGTTAAATGGTTTCTGTCCCTTTTATTTGTTTATCCTTGTGTTATGATGAGGATGACTTCTACAAGTACATGTACTTCCAAATTCTCCACATTTCTGACAAACAAGCACAAAAATTGAGAATGAAGTGTTGGTGCGCACTGCAGACAGCTGAAGAAATTAAAAAACAAACAAAAAGATTCACCACACGGAACACATCTCACCGACCGTACCGAGTCATATCGGAACTTTAAATCTGTGAACTCTCCTTCAAGGTCCTCGCATTTTTTCTTGTACTGCATCACCTGAGCAAGACGAACAGACATGCGGGCTTAGTGAGAAATCATGGGCGAACATTCGCATTTGTGCAGCAAATTTACCTTTATTGAACTGGTGCGGAGTTCCATGTCTTTGTGGCGGGCAGTGTCTTCAAGGTCTGTGCACTTTTTCTTGTACTGTAAGAGCTGTTATGCGGACATATTCGACACAGAAACAAGATGTTAAGATGAGAATCTGCCGGTCTGACGAGCTGAAAGCCAATAATCAATAGAAATCTCTGCCCATTCTCTGAACTAATTACACAGCTGCTGAGGCATCTTTTCAGCAAAACTAAAACAAATATAAATCATACTGACAGATACACAGACGTTCTGGGTTTGTTGTAAACTGTGTGTAAGCGACTGGAAAGACGTGAGTGAAGACACACACTTTGGTCAATGTCGTTCTGTGCTCTGTAAATGTTTCTTTTCTTCGTAACAGTAGTTTTCATGACACATGTGCGTGTGTGTGTGCATGCTTGTGTGTGTGTGTGTGTGTGTGTGTGTGCATGTGCAAGGTTGTGTGCACATGTGTGTGTGCATGTGCAAGGTTGTGTGCACATGTGTGTGTGCATGTGCAAGGCTGTGTGCACATGTGTGTGCGTGTGTGTGTGTGTGTGTGTGCGTGCATGTATATGCATGTGTGTGTGTGTGTGCGCACGCGCACATGTATATGCATGTCTGCGCGCGCGTTTGTATGCATGCACATGCCATTTAGGTTAACTTTTTTTTTTTAAATGGACACCACCCACTTCAAAAACAAGCAAAGCAGCACTGCAAAACTTCCAAAACTCCCCCAACACCATTGAAATCCCCACGCTGCAATGTACCCGCTCCCTCTCCTCACCCCCACCCCACCACCACCACCAGCCACTACCCACTACCCACCTTGGCCTGGAGTTTCTGGACCAGCTGAGCCTGTCGCTGCTGCCCGTCCTGGTAGGCCTGCAGTTTGCGCTTGTAACTGGAGTGCTCCTCCTCCAGCTTGCGGCGCAGCTCCAGGTTCTGCTGCACCAGCGACTTAGACGTTGACTCACTGTCGCCCATACCGCTGTCTCCCTTCAGGCTGTGCTCAAGCTGGACACACAGACAGGCAGGCAAATGGTTAATAATGATGTTAGCGATATACAGGGTTGACAATGTGTGAGGTATAAAGTGTTACATGGTGCATGGTAGACTTCTCCTCGGCGCACATATTCATCTCTTCTGAAATGTTCATGGCGCCGCAGGGCTGGAGGATGAAGCAGTGAAAGCCTGCTGCCACTAAGCGCAGCTTTATGTGCAAACCTTCACCCTGCTATTTACTCTGGTGCGTGCAACAATAATTTTGTTTTTAACGCCACTAGCCACAGCCAACTCTTCTTTGAAAGATGGACGTGGGATTTTTAGAGTGCACACTTGATATTTGTGCGCGCGTGTGTGTACACGAGGGTGAGAGAGACACTGTGAACAAGTCTGCACGTGATTTAGACTTAATTTGAAAAGGGAAAATTCATCGAAATTCCTGTCCACCAAGGATTCGAACCAGGCTGCTCAGGATTCGAAGTCAGATGCCTTAACCACCAGACCAAATCCCCTTGACATCTGACATACACAGCACCTGACTATGGTGTCAGAGATATTCAGGGTTAACCTAATCCATACCAAGTAAGGTATGCAGGGACCAACTTTCTTACCCAGCAACCATCAATATTTGTCTCTCTGCAATGCATCAACATTAAATTTCCAGATCTGTCCAAAGATCAATAAAGGCAGAGTGTTCCCCATAGTAAAACACCCACCAAAGAACTCTTACCCCTGCCTGATTCTTGCACACACACACATATATATATATATATATATATAAAAGGAACAAAGGCGTCGCTAAAGCCGAAAACATGCGCTCAATCAGGTCAATTTGAAAGTAGGGGAAGTAAGTAGATCTGTTAGACGTTTCAGCGGTAGGATGGTAGTTCTCCCCCCCTCCCCCCACCCCCTCCATTGTGGCTTGTAGCTAATACAGGGCAAGGCGGACGTGTCCAATGGCATACTAAGCACACATCTCCTAGATGTAGGGAGCGCTCTCAGCTTTACTTACTTCCCCTATATATATAACAACCCAAAGTAAAAGTAAGTGGGTGACAGGAAGACAACCATAAGAACAGGGAGTTCCTGCGCATGATATGAGACGTGTTAATCATGATGTCACAAACAGAGGGATAAAATTATTGGTCACAGCATCCGACTTGCATAATATTACCTACACATTCTAAAATACCATGCCTGCTCTGCAAAAGTGCTCTTAACTTGTAAGTATTCAACAAGAAACAAGACTAGGCATGCTGCGGTGGTGGTCACAAAAGACTGTGAATGGAAATCCGTAAGTTCTGTAAACGCATTACTGTTTCAATAATGTTATCTACTTCTGGAAAAGAATGGCAAAAAAATGGCGTAAGACATGAAAAAATACTTGCTACTTTAACCATGCGCTGAACATATCCGCTCTTTTTCGGAAGGTGGAGTTTCTCAACCCTTTCATCAGGAAGGGCATCCGAAACTGTGGTTTCTTCATTCTCGTAGTCAGATCCAACCAACTTGTCATCGAAATCCGCCATATTCTGTATTATATCACACACTGCAAATGATTCTGGAAAGTAGGAGACTTTTTTATCCTCTCAGCAGGCACTTTGAATTGGAACCATTTGTACAGGATGAATACAAAACCACAGCTCCTGAATGAGTCCTCAGCAGATGGGCCGAAAGTTCATGAATAGTTCTCTTTTGTACTGTGTGGTATTTCAACTGATATTACAATCGGCGTTCTTTTCTTCTCTTTTTGAATGTCTAAACTGAACCACACAGACACCCCACGAAGTCCTCACACACTGTAAAACAGAATTCAATCTTCTGAAGCGAATCTACCGTTACTGGCCTCTGGCACAACTCACAACACAGTTCCACACCTTCGCTGTTGAAGCTGAATAACTAGAGTTTTGCGCACACCATGCAAAAATATTTTGTAAGCCCTACTATCTGCTGCACTGAGGAGAACCAAAGAACTGACTGCCAGGTGTCAACTCCAAGGAAACACGAGTACAAGTATCTCATCAAGTTGATCAAGACACATCTTCATGCATCAATTTGAGTCAATTAGATCTCCATGCACACCACACAGAGAAAAGTGAATAATTCAACAGTGACACAAGCCTAGCTTGACAAAGGGTGTAGATCTCAACTCCGCAAGCCTGTCCCAAAAATGACTTCCAGGGAAAACAGCTGAAGTCTTTGTCAAGCAGGAATTGAAAATGGATTGGGTGACTTAATGTCCCTGTCACAAAACCTGCACCTATATTCCTGTCTGGCTACCCCGAAAACGAATTGTACACCACCAGCAGGAATTCTCTGAGACACAGGCAGGCACCACAAAGAAATGCTGCAAGGTTCAAATTAACTGGACCTGTCTGGGAGGTGCTTGAGACCGGCAAGAGAACTGTTACCCCCCCCCCCCCCCCTACAAAATACCCCTGTCAATAATTCTGGAATAATAGGAACAGGGTTGGCCTATGCAGCTGGGTCAGATTAGGCGATTATAACCGGGGGAGCCGCAGGTCGCAAAAGCTTTTTTCCCTCCTAGCGCCTTTTGAAGCGCCAAGCTGCTTTTATGCCCCATGGAGCAAAGAAAGACAACAAGTTGTAGGGGGACACAATCGAGACTTGAGCGAGTGCTTGTTCCACTGGCCACCTTTCTGCCAGTGACTGGTCACGCCATGTTTGGATGTCTCATGGATCAGTTGTGGCGAGGAATTAGTGAAGGCTGATTATGTTCAGAGTGCGTGTAGGTGCCCATGACACACTGAAGATCCTAGCAACAAACTGTACATGGAACAGACCAGCTCATAACCACCATTTCGTCAAAAATAAAATATCTCTGAATACAGAATCTACATTCTTTTAGAGGGCAAAACATGTTTAAAATGATCTTAAGATCAAACTGTCATTTGAAATGATGAACTTAGGAAAAAAAAACTACAGAAATTGCTTTGTAGAGGTGCCTTGTCCAAGCCTGCAAAACTGAAAAACCTTCCCAAGTTTTCACAACTTTCTTTAGACTTGTAAAACAAAAGGAAAATGAAATGCAGCTGCACAAACTTCCATATTATTCGTAACATTTCCTTCGTAAAATATTTTCAACATCAGATGAACACAAATTTCCCAACTACAACATCAGTCGAACACAAATTTCCCAACTACAACATCAGACGAACACAAATTTCCAGTCTAGACCTCACAACCTCAGATGAACTCAAACTTCCACGAGCATATCATACAAGTCCATGAGTGGGGTAACCGATCCAATGAACAATCAGGAAGAAAAAAAACATCATCCAGTCTGAACTGTGACAAAACCAAAGCACATCAAATTGCCATCCAGTCAGGTCGCTCGCACCCATCTGAACCGAAACACAAGAAGAACAAGGAATGCCTCCCTATGAGCGGCTCCCCTGAAGGCTGTGTACTGTAAGTCAGCTATTTCCACAGGTCCTGACAGTAGCCCGGTACTATGCATACATTAAGCAAGGTAAGGGTATTCCAAGTCAGGTGCAATTATTAACTGCTTCACTCTGTGTCTCTTCACTCTCACTAGCTATTTCCGTGTTCCGAATACAAAGTGTCACTAATGGGAAGTGTTTGGATCCGATATTCAATGGAAATGATGTGCATCACTTTGCTTCATTGTCGGTGTTGTATTGTTTTTAATGAAATTGCTTGAAGTAAGGTTGTTCCCTTTTTTTTACTTTATTCACCACTTATTCATTAAAATTCAAATGTGCATGTACCTAAAAGTTATAAAAGCCGATTCAAAGAAACATGCATAAAATATGAGATAAATTGAGATTAAATATTTGTAGTGTTGTTGTTTTTTTTCAGGAAAGTTTTATG
>JACVVK020000366.1:0-20000 GCA_018292915.2 Batillaria attramentaria
CACACTCCAGTTACATCATCAGCCAAAGACGCGCTAGAAAGTGCGTCATTTCAAACATTTGGAACTCATACGTCACGGCCGGTGCACAGTTATTTTGTTCACTTTTAGGGGTGAAAATTCATTTGGCTTGGATCATGATGATCGAACAGAAAAAATTCTGCGAAGTATTTGCGAGTGCACTTTTGAATGCCAGTACATGAGCACATGCTTTGAATAATTTCCTTCTTAACGTCAAGCACTTTCAACCGCTCTACGCATCATTTTCTGACAAATCAGTGCGCAGAATTTTGAGGGAGGTACATAAGTCACTAGTCACTCTACCAGAAAAATAAAATGTCTCCGAAAATGTATGCTACTAGAGAGACAGTCTGAATGCTCGTGGTATAAACAGCTTACATGATTAGGTCTCGTGGTTTACCACGAAAGAAACCACTCGTTGTTTCAATTTTTTTTTTTGCCGTAGTTACCGAGCCTCCGTCGAGGTAGCTACGGCAAAAAATTGAAACATCTGGTGGTTTCTTTCGTGCTACACCACTCGAACTAATCATGTAAGCTCTGTATATCGAAAGCCGGGTCATTTATCTTTTTTGTATATACGTACCTAGTTCTGTCCTTTGCTGTGCTCTGAGTTCATTCCACTCACTGTTGCATTGGTGTCTTCACTTGTAGTTGTAGTAAGCACGTTTGCCCGTGTGTTTTGAAAGTCTTTCATACTCGTGTTTTCATATTAAAGAAAATGATGTGTGGTTTTAGTCGGGAACTTTCGCAGACTTGCATCCTCCCCAAATCCTTTAATATCAGTCTGTGCCATTCCGAAGTTTCATAGTACTTCTAGTCTTCTTGTCAGAAACTGATATTGTTTTGTTTATTTTGTTTTTCTTGGTTTGAGTTAGTTTGTTCTGTCTAGAATCGCTGTTCTGTTACTCGGCCTCCTTTTCTGTCTGTCTTGGGGCCAGGGTTTTTAAAATCGTTTTAGAAGACTCATTATACCTTGCAAGGCCCCCAACCAGAGCCCCTGTGTGTGTGTGTGTGTGTGTGTGTGTGTGTGTGTGTGTGTGTGTGTGTGTGTGTGTGTGTGTGTGTGAGAGAGAGAGAGAGAGAGAGAGGGGGGGGGGGTGGGAAATTAACGTCCTTTTCCAACAGAGAGAGAGAGAGAGAGAGAGAGAGAGAGAGAGAGAGAGAGAGAGAGGTGTGTGTGTTAAATTGTTGTCATGAGTTTCACAGACGATCTGATGTACTTAGTAATACACGTATACTAACGGTAGTAATGCTTCTCCACAAATCGAGCTACATTACTTTTTTAAATTCTCTCTTTGAACAGAAATGTACATTTGTAAAAAGTACAAAGTCATTCCAAAAGTGTACAAAAAGCACAAAGCATACCCCCCCCCCCCCCCAAAAAAAATAAAAAAATAAAATAAAAATAAAAATAAAAATAAAAAAATAAAAAAATAAAAAAATAAAAAATAAATAAAATAAATAAACAAACAAACAAAAGAAAACAAAACATTTGCTATGCATTACAAACACCATTCGAATAAAATGACATTTGGACATAAACCGGCTGTCTCTTTTCTGTTTGAATTGTTTAATTTGTCCCACAATCTGTTAACCTCAGCCTTCACGACAAAGGGTCGCGTACATTAGGAATTTCTGTTAGGGTGTTAGCATATATATATATATATATATATATATATATATATATATATATATAGAGAGAGAGAGAGAGAGAGAGAGAGAGAGAGAGAGAGAGAGAGAGAGAGAGAGAGAGAGAGAATAGGAACAAAGGCGTTACTAAAGCCGAAAACATGCGCTCAATCAGGTCAATTTGAAAGTAGGGGAAGTAAGTAAAGCTGAGAGCGCTCCCTAGATCTAGGAGGTGTGTGCTTTGTATGCCATTGGACAAGTCCGCCTTGCCCTATATTGGCTACAAGCCACAATGGGAGGTGGGGGGGGGGGAGGAGACCTACCATCCTACCGCTGAAACGTCTAACAGATCTAAGGGTATCTCACCATTCATAGTGCCCCCATTCCCCTCCCACCGGGAGGAAAATGGTCGGTACGACCAAGGCCATATGAATTGGTGATTTTAGCCGCTCACGACCATGGTTTCGGGTCAATGGGACCCTCATCAGGTGAGCATGCGGCGATACCCACGAGGGCTGCAGCGTCCAACTAGTACTAAAAGGCTGCCCCAGAAACCTCTTGCAGAGCTTTAGGGTAGCAGTAGTAACTTACTTCCCCTATATATATATATATATATATATATATATATATATATATATATATATATATATATATATATATATATATGATTCAACATACTCACAGTACGTATGACATACATGTATAAGATACACACTATTGCACACAGAGAAAGACTAACAAACAAAAAAAGGCCCAACTCTTTGACTGTGTACAAGAATACCCACTCACACATATTCATTTCAGAAAAAGAGAGAGAGAGAGAGACAATGACAATGACAATGACAATAACAATGATCCTTTATTTATCAACGGTAAAGCAATTGGCACAATTACCATTTTCAAACTTGCCGTTGCTACTCTAAATTACAAAAGAAAGAAAGAAGAAGAAAAAGAAAAGAGAGAGAGAGAGAGAGAGAGAGAGAGAGAGAGAAGAAGAAGAAGAAGAAGAAGAACCAGAAGAAAACAACAACAACAACAACAACAAAAAACCAACCAAGGCCCGTAACAGCAATATCCCTTCAGGTTTAGAAATAAACACAAGCAGAACATGTTCGTGTCCCTTTTTCAACTTGGTCAGACCCCAGTTACACATTGCAAGTGCAATTCAGGTGAAAACAGGTCGGCACAGAAGCCATGATTTCTCGAACTCAATTCTTTTTCCCAACGTGGAAACAGCAACCTCCTCAATACTGAGTCTGTACCTCAAGTGATGAATGCAAGTCTGTATGTCTGGTATGGTCGAGCTACATTATTTGAGAAATCAGTTGTTAACAGATACCGGTCCTTCACTTGAACAGTGTTTATCATCCTACCCTGTTGTTTTAAAGGACCTGACAGAAAGGGACTTGACAAATCAGTTCTTAACAGATACCGGTCCTTCACTTGAACAGTGTTTTTCATCCTACCCTGTTGTTTTAAAGGACCTGACAGAAAGGGACTTTTGCTAGCCGCGAATTAGCCTCTGTTGCTTGCGCGGCGTTAAGCACTAACTAACTAACTAACTAACTAACTAACTAACTAACTAACTAACTAACTAACTAACTAACTAACTAACTCATCCTATCCTGTCTTTAAAATGCTTCTGTGTATCCTCAGGGTGAGAACGGCCAGTTTAATCTGACAGTGATGAAGGATGGCGCTCCCTACACTGTCTTTGACACGCTGCCCCCAGTCGGTTCTACCATCCATGGAACTAGCACCGTCATCATTCGTGTCCTCGACTCCTCAGTTCTGGATTATGAGACGACGAAAAGCATCACGTTTCAGGTGAATAAAATGATTATATATAATTATCATGATTATTATAACATGAGCAAATAATATGTATCTGAATATGTTCCGATTAATTTTCTTCAAAGAACTCTGTGTGTGTGTGTGTGTGTGTGTGTGTGTGTGTGTGTGTGTGTGTGTGTGTGTGTGTGCTGTCCTTACTTAGTATCTCCTTTTTTCTTTCTTTCTTTTTCTCTCTTATTTTGACAGTAGTATTAGTATTGTTTGTTTTTGTTGTTGTTGTTGGTTTGTTTGTTTGGTGTTTTTTTTTCTTTTCTTTTTCTTTTTTTTTTTTGGGGGGGGGGGGGGAGGTTCGTGCCTGGACAAAAACAATTAAGTCTGTGCCATTGCTGACTCTATTGAAATGAAAATAGGAATGAAGCTGAAGCTTTCATGTACCGATGTTTTATTTGGGTATTTACCTGAGAGGGTAGATGTACACTGGATAAAAGTGGTCAACCGTTTGATTCTGATCATTAAAATGTGTGCACCCTGCCCTACAAAATACAAAAATCACGAAAATCACGCTTTTTTCAGACAACAAAAACCACTACTATAACTAGCACACTCCCAAAATAGGGTACTTAAAAACACACATTGAAAACCAAACCAAACACAAAAAACCCTGCGCTAGGTTTAGATAGGTTCAATTGCAATACAATTCGTGCAAGTAAATGTGACCCGTTCTCACAAAAGGGACCGTAAGTCGCGCTAGGCCGAACGCCGCTACAAGGCGAAAAGAGTGCCGGGGGTCAGTATGGCCGCCTTCAACTGTAGCCAACTTCCAACTGCTGATATCTCTGTCAATTTTAGTAGTACAGCTTTCATTCTTATGTTGAATTAAACTGCATAACCAGTAGATTGCAGTGATATACATATCTCAAAATGGATAATTTTCGACTTATGGTCCGTTTTGTGAGAACGGGTCACAAATAATTAAAAAATCATAAACAAGCATAAACAAGGACCGCTTATGATAATGCTCGGAAGCGGGGGGGGGGGGGGGGGTAAGTACATATTGACAGTATTGAAATGGCAGACTAAACTGGTAAGTAATTATGATAAAACTACACGAGGACGAGAGAGAGAGAGAGAGAGAACAAGAACAAGAGCCTTTATTTTACAACGGTAGCAGTTACAGGCATATTCATACCAATTTTGAAACTTGCCGTTGCTACAGTACATGGGCTAATACTACTGTCAAAATAAGAGAGAAAAAAAAGAAAGAAAAAAGGAGATACTAAGTAAGGACAGCACACACACACACACACACACACACACACACACACACACACACACACACACACACACACACACACACACACACACACACACAGACAACACCACGCATATATTATTCGCACGCATCTATGCAGAACATAATCGTAAACAGAAATAATGTGAAAATTTCTATTGAAGTGGGTGAAAATGAAGATGAGTAATTTGTACACATATCATACACAGGTCAGAGAACGTTATTCATATTGATGAGGGTGGGTGGGTAGGTGTTTGGGGGGTTTAACGTCCTTTTCCACCACATAGGGTGATATCAAAGACGGGGCAACGATGAAAAAGCCAGCACAAATATTTGGCCCCAGCCGGGATCGAACTCACGACCCGAGCATTAGAAGTCCAGCACTCTACCATTCGACCACCCCGGCTCCCCTCATATTGATGAAAGGTGAATGTGGGCACTTAGCACTAAAGAAAAAAAAAAGAGAAAAAACAAAAAGAAAAGAAAGAAGAACGAGAGAGAGAGAGAGAGAGAGAGAGGCACAACAACGAGGCAAAAAGAAAAAAATCTCAGCTGGGCTGCTCTAGACTCTGTCAAAGAAGTAACATGTAACTAGACACTAAAAAAAGTGCTGCACGAGTTATAAAATCCTGTACATTAAAGAAGATAGTGCAACTAAAAGCGACATAAAATGTACAGAAACCACTTAACTTTCACAAAGGACGGCACAGGTCAACGTTTCGGCTTTCGCCTTCTTCAGGGCATAAACAAATGGGACATAACTTCAACAAACAAACAAAAGGTAACTCTGCGGACGTACTGACATACATGGCGCGGAAAAAAAAGAAAGAAAAAAAAAAAACGGTGGGCGAGAAAAAATAGTAAAAATATCACAACACCCATCCTTTGGTGCAAAAGACCATGGACTGTGTGTGAAAAAAAAAAGTGGGGCAGAAAAGAACAAAAAAGAATAGTGAAAATTAGCAATCACAACACCCATCCTTTGGTGACAGAAGATAGTGCAGTTTTCTTGAAACATTGCACTTGAACCCCACGCTCAGTTTGTGTTCTTACGCCTGTGATTGACAAACCTCGGCAAGTCTTGACAGGGGAAGGCAGGCCGGGGTGGCTTTGGAGAATGTTCCATCTACCCGATAATTTCCCCCAGTTGTGTTAAGCGCTGTGAACAACATGCTGTCTTTGCCCATGCACAACAATTAATACATTTTTTTGTTGTTGTTTTCCCAGTTGGTGGCCACAGAAATCAGTACAGCAGAACAGTTCAACAGCTCTACTACAGTGACAGTGTTCCTGGAGGACATGAACGACAACACTCCAGTGTTTGTGAATGAGCAGAAGAAAGTGAACGTCACGGAGCATTCCAAGAACGATACCGTACTGGCCACCTTCACAGCCACTGACGCAGATTCCGGTGAATTTGGCAAAGTCATTTACTCCCTTGAGGAAGGTCAAGGTCAAGGCAAGTTCGCCATTGGTAACATCACAGTAAGGAACTTTGAACTTTTATTTTTAACTGGTTGACATACTTGTGCAGTCTTTTCACTGTTCGGCTGGTTGTGTTAATGGATTAACTGTTTAAACTTTAGTTGGTTGTAGTCAAGTAAATTATTTAGTGGAATTCTAAGTAGTTGCGCTGAAATGCTGTGGTAGGGTAGCATGAATTTGTATGGAATCGAAATGTTTTTTCATCGCTGAGATCTCGAGATCACTTCTTGTGCTGGCCTTTTCCTCGTTGCTCCGTCTTTGATATCACTCGTACTTGGTGAAAAAGGACGTTAAACTCCCAAACACCCACCCCTGCCACCCTCGAGATCACTTCTGCTCTGAGATTGTTGTGAATCTCCATTGTATCTTGATGTGTGGGTGGCTACCAATGGATGACACCCAAACAGAAATTCCTAATGTACGCGACCCTTTGTCGTGAAGGCTGAAGTTAACTGATTGTGGGACAAATTAAACAATTCAAACAGAAAAGAGACAACCTGTTTATATCCAAATGTCATTTTATTCGAATGGTGTTTGTAATGCATAGCATATCACAGCAAATACCGGATAAGACCAGCTTTGCATGGCTGTATTAGATGCAGAAAGTTCTGCAGTCAGAAAAACGGTACTGGCTGCAAGGAGAGCAGTAGGCTGAAGGCGACCCCTGTCAAGGGGGAGACAACTTCTGCTTACCGCGTAAGCCGGCGTTGTCATGCTACATTGTTCGGCTGCGGGCGTGGAATTTATCTAATACTCGCGAACAGGGATGGAGAAAGGGCTCTACTCGTACTCAGAATTCATATTTGTCAATTTATTTTGATTTTATTTTGCCCCAACTCTATGCCAGCCCCAGCAGTGTTCCTCCCAGATCGTGGGTGGAATCCACGGAGGGCTGGAAAGCTTGGATATTTTTTAAATTATTATTATACATGATGATGGAGATGAGGATAATAGCAAGATTATGCTGTGAAGATGCGTGTGGTTTGGGACCCGTGAAGTGGGTAAATCTCGGCTGTGTGGCAACAGCCTCCCCACTGGACCCATAGCATACCCGTTCTGGATAGGAGCCGACCTAGGCAGGAAACATCCCGCTTGCCTCGGCTGGGACTCGAACACGGGTCTCCCGGTCCATGGTCCGAAGTGCTAACCACCACAGTACGGGTGCCGGTTTGTCAATTATTTTCATTTTTACTCTTGTCTATCAAGGGCAACCTGACTGTGGTTGGCGACATTGACCGAGATCCACCGACCGGCCGAGCCTTCTATCAACTTGTCGTCGTGGCAACAGACAACCCGGCTGGAGAGGGAGCCAACCAACGGTCAAGGCGACTCACAGTTGACGTCACGGTGCTGGACATCAATGACAACAGCCCAAAGTTCCAGTTCCACCCCGCTACCGTCACGGTCCAGGAGAACGCGCCCAACGGCACAAATCTCATGACGTTGACGGCAACAGACCTTGACGAAGGGGACAATGGCAAGGTTGTTTATGAAGTCTTAACCTCATCTAATGCCTCGTCCGAGGGTCTCTTTGACATTGACCCTGACAGTGGTCGCGTGACCATTAACGCCTCGTTGATTGGGCACTCCGGACTGCATACCGTCACGTTTGTAGCCAAAGACTCCGCGCCCAACCCCATGCAGGACAACACCACGATAGAAGTGCTGGTTCAAGATGTTAATCTAAACCCACCAGTCTTCGTCAAGCCCGACCAAGCTGAAGTCAACACGGCATTAGGAGTGGTACCTTCAGTAAATGTGTCAGAGGTAACATATCTATTAGATCTATTTATTTTTCATGGGTTTAGGAAACACCAACTTCAATAAAATGATTCTTAGTTGTTTTGTTTGTCTGTATTTAAACATTGCTGTGCAGATTCTTTGAAGGTACTGTTCCGGGATGTTCCTCCTGACAGCATCTTTAGCTTCATGAAGAGTCAAATTTATTCTAATAAATATAGACACCTCAAGTAATACTATCCTCGACCTCTGTATGTTCGATGTACAAAGAAGTGAAACGTGTTTATCGTTTAAACCGGACACACACACACACACACACACACACACACACACACACACACACACACACACACACACACACACACACACACACACACACATACAGTACTCCTCGCTTAAGGTGACCCCCCACGGGACCAAAAATTTTTTTGATCTTATCCGAGGGGCACGCTAAACAGTCCTCTGATAAGATCAACTACCAGTAAAAAACTTGATCTTATCCGAGGAGCTCAATATTTGGCGATTATGTCATTTTTTTCTAATTTTAGACCGAAAGACTTTCCGCCAAAATATGTAATTGTACACACACACACACACACACACACACACACACACACACACACACACACACACACACGCAAGCACAAACGAACGCAAATGCATATACCCCCCCCCCACCCCCCCCCCCCACCTCTTTTTATTTTTTTTCCGAACCCTGTGGATCGCCCCTGTTGAGGGATGGTTGCACTGATGTTTCGTGAACAGCAAAAGTACTTCATTTTGCCTTCCGACTAAGCCTAGAAATTAACCAGGTCTCTCGCTCTCCCCCCCCCTCCCCTCCCTCCCTCTCTAACAACATAAGTATCACCACCACCACCATCATATCGCCACATTGCTCCCTGCATTCCAGCTCTTATCTTTCACAAAGATTGTACCAATTTCTAGATCTAAAAGGACCCTGAACGAAATAAGAAATCTTTTGTAAGTATACTCATCTGCGGTAAACTATCTTTATCGTCAGTTCATCAAAAACAAGCGCCCCCCCCCCCCCCCCTTTCAGTTTCCATTTTCATTCTTTGGGTATCATCTCGTGGAATAAAAATGAAATAAAAATTCGTCTGTTTCGTCTTCGCCTCGCAGTGCAAATCCGGGTGTTGTTTCCAAGGGAAGCCACTCTCATCACATGGATTTCATCTTAAGCGGTAGTCTTCTCCATTTGGGAACCAAAACGGGGGTGACGTAATCCGAGGTTTTCCCTTATCCGAGGTGACGCTAAGCGAGGAATTCTAAATGGTACAAAGAAGGCTTTTGGCCGGGACCAACAACCTGATTGATCTTATCAGAGGTGTGACCTTAAACGGTAGTGACGTTAAGCGAGGAGTACTGTATATATATATAGGGGAAGTAAGTAAAGCTGAGAGCGCTCCCTAGATCTAGGAGATGTGTGCTTTGTATGCCAGTGGACAAGTCCGCCTTGCCCTATATTGGCTACAAGCCACAGTGGAGGGGGGGGGATCTACCATCCTACCGCTGAAACGTCTAAGGGTATCTCACCATTCATAGGACCCCCATTCCCCTCCCACCGGGAGGAAAATGGTCGGTACAACCAAGGCCATATGAATTGGTGATTTTTGCCGCTCACGACCATGGTTTCGGGTCAATGGGACCCTCATCAGCTGAGCATGCGGCGATATATATATACAGAGAGAGAGAGAGAGAGAGATTTTATACACATTTACATCTTGTTTTATTGTCTTCCTTTTTATTTTAATCTGGCGGAGAAGGGTCTTGATTAGCTGAGACTGTATACCCGGTTAAGGTTGTTCGTCCCTTTGACAGCATAAGAGTAGATTTTGGTTGGCAAGTTTGGAGCTTGGAAAGACAGAGGTCTCCAGTCAATAAACGATTTGTGACTGGCTCCAACAAAAGTGTGACAAAGTTTGTTTGTTTGTTTGTTTGTTTTTTCGTCTTATGAAGTTATTGGCATCTATGAAAAGTGCAGAAACTAAGCTTTCTTTTGGTATGAAAATTACTTCTGTAGTTTGGTGTAGGCCTGAGATATGTTCGTTGAAAGATGGTCATAATGGCTGGTAGTGTGACATGGGCATAGCGTGACCGGTATAGCGTGATTGAACGCTCACTGTATGCTCACTTTTAGCATGTTTATAGGCTACAGTCACCCTTCAAATGTTAACAGAACTTGTATTTAGTTGTTTAAGGACTACCCATAAAAGCAACAATCTCAAAGTTAAAACAAGGAGGAACGGCCCCGTCCTACAAAGTTGTTTCTCCAAACTTCATTTTATTTTGTCTGTCTTGTTGTTATTGTTGCCGGTTCTCCCCTCTCCAAGTTCTACCAATGACACTAGATCCTCTACGACCTCGACCGATTAGCCACGTGACTGGAGGTGGGGCCGGGTGGAGGAAGAAGGGGGAGAGAGAGAGAGAGAGAGAGGCAGAGAGAGAGAGAGGGTGGGTGGGTGGGTGTTTAGGAGTTTAACGTCTTTTTCCCCCACATAAGGGTGATATCAAAGACGGGGCAACGAGAAAAAGGCCAGCACAAATATTTGGCCCCAGCGGCCGGGATTCGAACTCTCGGCCCAAGCATTGAAAGTCCAACGCTCTAGCATTCGGCCACCCTGGCTCCCCAGAGAGCGAGAGAGAGAGAGAGAGAGATAGAGAGAGAGAGACGTCAGTTCCGTGAACTAAACATTTGACGTCAGCCTCAGGCAGGTCGTCAGACAGAGAGAGAGAGAGAGATGACGTCAATTCCGCGAAGTAAACTTTTGACGTCAGCCTCTAGCACTGAGATGGTCTGAGGATGCTTGTTCATGTCTTGTGATTTCCCTGTTGGCTTTGTGACTTCTCCGACTGAATTATTTTTCACATGAAATCTGGAAGATCTAGAGGGCTGATGAAATGTCGGAAGCAGTGACGATACTTGCAGATTTTGTCTGTGAACCAAACATTTGACGTCAGTCTCACGCTGCTCGTCTGACAGATGATACTTCTACATATCTTGTGATTTCCTTGTTGCTTGTGTGACTTCCGTGACTGAATTAATTTTTACATAAAATCTGGAAGATCTAGAGAGCTGATGAAACGTGGACTTAAGTGCCTTGGATAGTACTTACGAAATTGCAAAACTGGAACTTTTTTGACTGGCGCTTCTCGCAGAAACGTGAAAAATTTGTTTATCTAAAAGCTCTGCTATTCTTAATACTAAAGCTATAATAGTGCAGTAGTTCATGTCATATGTGCAGTTGGCACAAGTGACAAAAATACCGGAATGATGAGTAATTTGAAGCAGTCGTTTCATAGATATTTGGCCTTATATGCAAACCACCCCTACCTCGGAAATATTTTTCTTACACAAAACCTGTCAGAGCTACAGAGCTGTGCTACGAAAACAGGCAGTATAATTGGATGATCTTCCCAATTTCAGAAAATGAAGACATTTGAACATTTTTTTCGAAAAAATTCGTGACATGACCGATTTTTTCAAATCGGCGATAACTGTTCTCAAAATGCGGCAGGCTAAAAATCGTGAAAAGTAGCTCTGGAGAATATGACTGCCCATTTTATCTCAAAGTAAAAAGCCGTCCGGCGAGGTGGTTTAGCAGATAGCCATCATTACATCCGTCCACACACACACACACACACGTCAACTCCCGCCAAAAAGAACGCAGCAGCAAAGTGTGCACGTAAGGTGTCTATGACGCAGATTTCGTTACGTCACTGTGTGCGTGAAAGTAAGTATTGTGTGGAGAAACGTCACAGTCTTGTTTTGTATCACTGAAACTTACTGCTGCGCGTAGCAAAATCTGTCCCGTCTCATAAAGTTGTTTCTCTATAGAGAAACAACTTAAAAAAGACCAAGCATGAGTATTTTCGATTTCACTCAAAGCGACTGAGCGACTTTGTCCCCATTTTGTAGGATTCCATCACAGTTTATACAGCTTAGAACAGCTCTGTAATTGGTTCTTTCTGTATCATGCAGGGGCAGCCATTTGTGTTCACGCTGAATGCCACAGACGAGGACACTGGTCAGAACGGTGCTGTAACGTATCGCGTGGAGCCAGATCTGAACAAGGACTATGAGTATTTTGATGTGGTTCCTCAGACGGGCTACCTCACAAACAGCACAGTAATAGATTTAGAAGACATTAACGACAGGTTTGGACGCCCCTATCTCCAGGTATCGTACACAGACACTAATCCATTCAGAAATAGTTGCATATTTTTTTTCGATTAAAACAAAATTTTCCCCTACGGTCTAGAGTAATGTAAGTGTATTGGAATAGTATACTTTCAAATATAACCAAATGAAGGAAAATGTTGGACAAGCCTCTGATATGGTGAAATATTCAGTGATGTGATATATATTTATATAACAATCATTTGCTAAGTTTGCATTTTTCAGTACATGAGTGATATCCTTGGCAAAAGGCAGTTCTGTCGATCCCACGCAATGAAATGTGACTAAGCAATGAAAAACCCGGTTTGGACTGTTTTGTGCTAGCCATAAACACTAAGTATCATACTTTTCTGGCACTAAGTATTATACTACTGTACAGAAACTACCACGCCAGTCACTCTCATCCACTACACCACCCTTTCTTCAGTATCTGCTCAATCTCAAGAAAGATGGTTGTATCCAAGGTTTTTGTTTTTTTAAGAAGTGTGTAATTTTAGGAAGTGTTACCCAAAGCCAAGTAGTAATACATGTAACTGTAAACCCTGTGCCAACTACATACCTGAATATTTTGCAAGATGACCGTAAAGAACGCGGCCATGTTCAGGATAATGTGTTGCTTTTAACAGATCAGCGTGAAGGCAGAGGACAACGGGTCACCATTCAGACTGTCCTCAGTGATTCCGTTCAGAGTTAACTTGACTGACATTGACAACAAAGACCCGGAGTTTCCGAAAGGACTGTCACCTTATCCTTTAAGTGTGGGAGAGGAGTCGGCCAATGTGACTGTCGGCTTCGTGAACGTCTCCACTGACAAAGATTTAGATCCAGAGAACTGGGTCCGCTGTTTCTACTTGTACGGTAGGTGTCTGATTGCGTGCCCATAGGAGGGGAAAAAAGGAAACAACAACAATGAAAGTGCTTTGAATGTGCTTGTGATGACGTGCGTGTGATATTTATATCTATTACTTGTTTGTAGTTTTAGCGTAGTTTATGTAATCAACAAGGGCATTCTGTTCTGGTTGTAGCGCGTTTATGTATGTATGTTATCTTTGAAACACCTCAACCAAATGTCCCATAGATATGGGACAACATAATCATTACTAAATTGATTTGATTGCTTTAAATGAAAAAGACCAAAAAACCAGTCGTCCTTTAATTTACAAAATAAGTGAGTGTTGTTATTACCAGGAGGAAAAATAATTAAAAGAAGCCTTAAAATATGCTACATTGTCGTGTTGTGGTAATGTCCATCCTCTTCCTACAAAGACCCTTCGGCCAGTTCTTTGTTGTTGTTCTTGTTGTCGCTGTCGCTGTTGTTGTTGGTGGTGGTGGTGGTGGTGTTTTTTTTTTTTTTTTTTTGGGGGGGGGGGGTATACATGAGTTGATTTGAACCTTTTCAACTTACAACTACCAGATCACTGTTTCTGTCTCAGTAGCTATAACTATTATCAAACAGAAAATGACTGCTTTTAAACAAACATAACAACTTCATGGTTTTGAACCAACAAAGGTGGCGAAATGCTGGACGCCTTCACCTTGAACAAAATAGACGGTGAACTGTTCCTGCTGAAAGCCCTGGACCGTGACAAGATTCCTCAGGTCATCCTGATCGTCAAGGTGACTCGTGACTGCTCGCTGCCAGAGGACCACTTTTCCCAGGGCACCAACCACAGCTACGACGCGTTGGACAGCAGCCTGCTGGAGGTGCATGTGACGGTACTGGACATCAACGACAACCCGCCTGTCTTGAACAAGGCTGCGCTGACTACCGGTATGCTGTATGATGTGGAGATCGGAACGTCTGTGCTCGAACTTCGCGTGAGTATAATTAACATGGAGCCCATGGGTGGTAGAAAAACTGTCCTACCTAACCAGTAGCAAAGAGTTGAATAATACTTCATTTTCAGATAAAAGCAGTCTGTCTTTTTCAAATCTTGACGCAAGTCTCGGACAGGATAGGAAACAATAAAACACGGACTCGAGTTTTCACATTTTCTTCAGGGGATGTTTTCCCATCTTACAGAGGACAAGGTTTCTTCTCTTCAGAAGACAAGGTTCCTTCTCTTCAGGGGACTAGGTTTCTTTTCTTCAGGGGACAAGGTTCCTTCTCTTCAGGGGACAGGGTTTCTTTTCTTCAGGAGATAAGCTTTCTTTTCTTCAGGGGACTAGGTTTCATTTCTTCAGGGGACAAGGTTTCTTCTCTTCAGGGGACTAGGTTTCTTTTCTTCAGGGGACGAGGTTTCTTTTCTTCAGGGGACAAGGTTTCTTTTCTTCAGGGGACTAGGTTTCTTTTCTTCAGGGGACTAGGTTTCATTTCTTCAGGGGACAAGGTTTCTTCTCTTCAGGGGACAATGTGTCTTTTCTTCAGGGGACAAGGTTTCTTTTCTTCAGGGGACTAGGTTTCTTTTCTTCAGGGGACAAGGTTTCTTTTCTTCAGGGGACTAGGTTTCTTTTCTTCGGGGGACTAGGTTTCTTTTCTTCAGGGGACAAGGTTTCTTTTCTTCAGGGGACTAGGTTTCTTTTCTTCAGGGGACTAGGTTTCTTTTCTTCAGGGGACTAGGTTTCTTTTCTTCAGGGGACAAGGTTTCTTTTCTTCAGGGGACTAGGTTTCTTTTCTTCAGGGGACTAGGTTTCTTTTCTTCAGGGGACAAGGTTTCTTTTCTTCAGGGGACTAGGTTTCTTTTCTTCAGGGGACTAGGTTTCTTTTCTTCAGGGGACTAGGTTTCTTTTCTTCAGGGGACAAGGTTTCTTCTCTTCAGGGGACAAGGTTTCTTCTCTTCAGGGGACTAGGTTTCTTTTCTTCAGGGGACTAGGTTTCTTTTCTTCAGGGGACAAGGTTTCTTCTCTTCAGGGGACAATGTGTCTTTTCTTCAGGAGATAATGTTTCCTTTTTTCAAGGGACAACGTTTCTGTTCTTCAGGGTATGAGATTTCTTTTCCCCTTCTTTAGGGGACAAGATTCTTTTCTTCGAAGAACACATTTTTTTCATCTTTTTCAAGGGACAGACCTTCTCATCGTCTTCATGGGGAAAGCTTTCTTATTAAACGGACAATTTTTTTCATCGTCTTTAGGGACAATATGTCTCGTCATCTTCAGCATCCTTACACAGATTTTTTCAATCCTGATTTGCGTGATGTTTTGTCTTCGTATAAAGAAATCACTGTCAATGAGTCTCAACTTGATACAGTGGGTTTTTTGTCACTCCTTTAGGACTACACGAGTGACAATGACACAGAAGAACACAGCAACAACAAGTTCCGCTTAGTAAAAAATACTCCAAGTGGCGGAATGCCTGAGGAATTTAAGGATGCTTTTAGTGTGGAGGTCAACGGGTCCGTGGTTACTAGGCGCCTGTTCCGAGCCAATCTGAAGGGCTACTTCATACTGACGGTGGAGGCTTATGATGACGACAACCACACGGACATAGGTGATGCTAGGGTAAGAACACTCTTTGTGTCTCTGTCTCAGTTTGTGTACGGGTACGTTGTGTGTGTGTGTGTGTGTGTGTGTGTGTGTGTGTGTGTGTGTGTGTGTGTGTGTGTGTGTGTGTGTGTGTGCGCGCATACACACACACACACACACAATCGACGAGGAAGTGACAGAAGCATTTGCAGGAGTCTGCTCTCCGTCTATGTTTTTAAATGTGGATTCGGGCGTCCCTATGTTTAAGTACCGTATAATATTGTTCACAGATATACCTGGTGAGCGATGCTCAGCGCCTCAAGCTGGTCTTCAACAACGTGCCGAATAAGATCAGGGAATTGAAAGGCAATTTAACGACGTAAGCAGAAACCAATGTCTTTTGTTGTTGTTGTTGTTGTTGTTTCGGGGCTTTGTTTTGCTGACCTTGTTTGATTAATTTAATGTCACGTTACTGTAAGCAGAAATCAGTGTCTTTTGTTGTTGTTGTTGTTGTTTCGTTTGTTGTTGTTGTTGTTTCGGGGCTTTGTTTTGCTGACCTTGTTTGATTAATTTAATGTCACGTTACTGTACATAATTATTTGAAGCCGAGGTAGATGTTGTTTTCAGCGCACAGAGAGAGAGAGAGAGAGAGAGAGTTCAATTTACAAGGATAAAAAGATTAAGGTCCGCTGTTGCATCCAGTCTCGCGCATACATTACTTACTTAACTTACAGTCAACTCATTATCCCCGTGCACAACGACCTGGGTGTCACGTGTTTAAACAAAAATGCTTCTCTTCGTGCAGGGAGTTGTCAGAGGCGCTTGGGTATGACGTCATCGCAGACAAGATCGCCACACACGTCACTTCGAACGGAGAGGCAGACCCCACAAAGTAAACCATAGTATAAACTACGTACAATATTTCTCACATATAAATTATTTCTCGGGTTTCTTTGCAACCGAAATGCAACTGGAATGTAACGTCTGTAAATTTGTTCCCCCTTTCTGCCTGTTTCTAATTATGGACTCGACATTTAGAAAACCTAGAAGGCAGCGAATTCCAGACTGTTGGGGTGGTAAACCGGAAATTCGCTTCCGTCTAGAACAACCAGCGGGGAGCCGGGGTGGCCGAATGGTAGAGCTTTGGACTTCTAATGCTCGGGTCGTGAGTTCGCATCCCGGCTGGAGCCAAATAGTTGTGCTGGCTTTTTCATCGTTGCCCCGTCTTTGATATCACCTGTATGTGGTGGAAAAGGACGTTAAACCCCAAAACACCCACCCACCCACTCACCCTGAAACAACCTGCGCACTGTGCTGAGCAGCAAAATGCACGTGCTGGTTCGTCTTAGTCCCAACCCTATTTACTGATACAGCTTCCCGTAAAGGCGACCTACTCAGCCAAGTGTGAAGCCTGCTCTAAACTGGGCACAGCGCGCGAAACACACATGCGCCACATCACAGTCGTTGCGCTCGGTGTGTCCAGTCTGCTAACTACAAAAACTGAACAAAGGCAGCTGTGCACGGTGACGTGCGATCACACGATCACGATACGATACCATCTGACGCCCATGGCGTCCGCAATGGCAAGCCGACCTTGAAGGCAAGCCCCATAGCGTCCGCAATGGCAAGCCGACCTCGACGGCAAGCCCCATAGCGTCCGCAATGGCAAGCCGACCTCGAAGGCAAGCCCCATAACGTCCGCAATGGCAAGCCGACCTCGAAGGGAAGCCCCATAACGTCCGCAATGGCAAGCCGACCTCGAAGGCAAGCCGTCCGGCCTCTGTATTACATGTACTTATCTGAGACGTTCCAAAGACATTTGTGTTCTTCGATAAGGTCTGTAAACACTGAAGTCTGTTCAGGCGACAAAGCAATTGAGGATACACTGTCCGCCATGTTTGCGCGCCGAGTGACGTAGTACAGCCAATCAGAATCTGTTGTGGAACCCACAGTCACAGCTGGGGCTGTTTGAAATCCCAGTAGCTGTGATGACGCCACAGCGGCGGATACCCCCGAAATCACAACTGTGTCACAGTCATGTGTATGTGTGCACAACACTGTGGCGCTCGGCAGTGCCCAGTTGAGAGCCGGGCTTCAACGGGAGGTCCCTAAATGGAGACCTCAGCGTGACAAGAGATAAAGCTCTACCCACTCACATTTAACGTGTTTTTGCCGCTTTTTTTCAAACTGTTTCTTTTTAATTCTCTTTTTCACATTTTCAACATGTATGCATAAACTGTATGGTTATACATGAGTGTACTCAAAATTTAACCCCCCCCCCCAAAAAAAAAAAAAAGATTTACCATGTGAATCACAAAAACTGTTGAAAGAAATGAAGCCATGAGCCGCTTTTTTGCTCTTTCCAGGACCGATGTCTACATCCACGCCCGGTACAGGACAGGGGAGAATAAAGGGGAGGTAGTACCTACGACTGAACTTGACAGGTATTAACACCCTTGTCCATAAAAATATTATATTCATTGTGATGCTCGAGATTGTTGGGTTCGTCTCACGTACCATTTCATATGCTCATGTCTGCTCGTAAATCGCGCGCAAAACACCGATCATAATTATTTTAAATTGGCATGTTAATTTTAGACAAAGTTTTTTTTCTTCTGTTTATTGCCTGTATTTTATGAGGATATTATAAAGTTTGATATCCCTCAGGCGTGACTGTCTGCCCTACTTAACTGACGAGTTCTCTTGTGTGTTACAAGCCTAAATTCAAGATCAATAGCTCGCGCAAGGTACTTAGTTTCCTCCCTTCTCACTTTTGACAGCGCTTTTGACTTCAACGACAGAGTGAGGGAGATATTCCTGAAGTACGGCGTTCAGTACGCTTTGGTAAGAAACTAGTACAGTGCCAGTTAGCACGCATTCATGCACGCACACACGCACACGCACACACACACACACACACACACACACACACACACACACACACACACACACACACACACACACACACACACACACACACACACACACACACACACACACACACACACACACACACACTCTCTCTCTCTCTCTCTCTCTGTATGATGACCTGCGTGAGGCTCACGTGAAATGTTTAGTTCACGGAACTGACCCCTCTCTCTCTCTCTCTCTCTCTCTCTCTCTCTCTCTCACGTTTTATGCTGACATGGCAAACTGGATAATCATAGTCTGTAGACATTAGCTTCCGGATTTATTAACAGTAGAAGATGCAGTATTCGTTATTTATTGGGCTGCCATCAAGTTGATTTGAACCGAACTTAACTGCACTCAGCTGAACTGAACTAACAGACAATAAACTGATCTGGACTGAACTGACTTAATTCAATTCCTATCAAGTCAGTTTGGGGTTGTGCACCAATGGCCTCGCTTGGGGAAAAAATCATTAATTTTTCGTGGATTTAAAATTCACGTAGTGGGAGTGTTGCACTTTGATTATAACGAAAACAAAATGTACAAGAAGTCGTTTGTCCCATCTGCCATCACCTACCTAAACGGTTCACGTTTGTAACCTTGTGTACTTGCGAAGGGGGGTGGGGGAGGGGGTGGGGGGGGGAGAGATCTGTTTTTCTTGTTAAACAGTTTCAAAAAAAAAAAAAAAAAGAGTTTGGCAGTATGTATGATTACTTGTTTTAAATTGTTTCTGAGGTTTGTTTGACCTTAACGTTTTACCCTGTTTTATTTTTTATGCTTTATATCAAGATCTTTAATGACCGGATTTGTTCTTATCTGTGACATTATGTGAGGCCAAAGAAGAGTTTCTGTTTTTAGAGCCTCTTTTAAGCAGACAAGAAAGCATTTTGAATTGAATTTGAACTGAATTGAATACGCACTTGTTTGCTGCAGTAAGAGCCGTTAAGAAACCGTAGATCTTGCATGTTTATCGCATACAGGACCAAAACCGAGAAGAAAAAAAACAACAACAAAAAAACGAGTCAAAAACGTAGAATACTCTCGTGCTTTGCGAATCGTGTTGCATCGAAGTGGAATTGAATTCAGCTCATCTCAGCTCAGCCTGAACTCAGTTAAACTGACTGAATTAAACCGGCGTGAATCACACTGATTTGAACTGAACTGAACTGACCCGAAAGCAACGGAACTGAATTAAAATTACTAATGACATTGCTGTCATCTCCACAGCCGGCGTTGAGTGAGAAGCCAGAGGAGGATGACACCTTGCTGAGGCCCTTCATCATCGTGGGCTGTGTCCTGGGCATCATCTGCCTCGTGCTCATCGCCGTCCTTGTCAACACCATCAGACGGTAAGGCGCTCATCGACACTCGTTGTCGTCAGGTCTTGTCTAACCCAAACGCATGGTGTTTCACAATGTGGCTGATTCTCCAGAAACCAACGTGGCTTTTCAAGATCAGTGCTGCTTAGAGAGAGAGAGAGAGAGAGAGAGAGAGGCAGACAGACAGACAGACAGACAGACAGACATATAGAAT
>JACVVK020000366.1:22500-27500 GCA_018292915.2 Batillaria attramentaria
TCATGTCTCGACGGTTTCTTCTTCATGTCTCGACGGTTTCTTCTTCATGTCTCGACGGTTTCTTCTTCATGTCTCGACGGTTTCTTCTTCATGTCTCGAATTCTGGACGACCGATGAGGGGGGGGGGGGGGGGGGTGGTGGAGTCGTTTCTATGGGGATTGAAGGGGGGGGGGGCGGTAGATGGGTGTAAGGGGGGCGGGGGTGTCTACCACTTACTCACTGACTTGGAGAGAACGGGCAATCCGAAAGCTGCGTTATGCCAGTCACGCAATTTCTGCTTCACCTGTTAAAGCACACAGTGCGGTGTTCTTCGTAAAATATGGCCAAGGTGAAGGCATGCAATCATTGTTTAAACAGCATTATTTTCATTAACGCAAATCTGGCTAATGCAAGCGTAACTACGTCATTTGAACAAATATTGTGGAACTGCCCGAATCTGAATTTCCTTTAGAACAGTGAGAGGAGAAAAGAAAAATATATACTGGGCTTGTGTCTGACTTGCTGTAGTACGGATTCCCTTGACGACAACGCCGTGGATGGGGCGCGCTCAGGCGACGAGAAAGAGAAGGACGAGGAACAGGAGATGTACGTACAGCTGTTTGACGAGCAGCACGGGCCCGGCACACACGTCAACCACCTGGCCATGGTGCTGCACGAGTACGACAAGGAGCTGACGGGCCAACCAGAAACGTCGCCTCTGTCCTCGCCCTCCGCGACCACTGGCAGTCATGCAGACGACGGCTGGAAGACGCCCATGAACGGGCACGTAAAGGCAGACAGCGGCTTCAACGAGCAAGGACCTGTGGAGCGTCCTGATGGCTTCCAGTACACGGACATTTGAGATGTTGTTGGGTGTGTGAGTGACTGGTGAAGACTGTTCCCGGGGATGCAGAATACAGATGCCGTCATCTGGAAACCCTATCAAATTAATGCATGGAGCTTGGCGGCTTTTTTCACATGACCGCAGATCGTGACAGAATGGACTGCTGACATTAGGAGTGATTTTGTGATCCCGGACGGCTAAGTGTTTCCTTTGATCTTAACAGAAGAGACAAATGATGCTGCTTTGACCTGACGGAAGGGACAACCGACTGTGCTATGTGAAGCTGACAGAGCTAGAGACAAACAGCTGTACGGTTATCTGCCAAAAGCGCGCAAGTGCCTTTCAGGTCCACGGCGCTTAGGCCCTTTTTTTGCAATTAGAGTTTGTAAATGACATTTAACAGCTCTGTGCCGAACTGAGAAACTGAACAATTCTGAGTGATGTTTGCAAAATAGGCAACTAACAGAAACGGAAACGGTAATGACTGCGAAGTGGTTACAAGTTAAGCAAATAAAAGCGACACAAAAGGGACAGAAACCACTTAACTTTGACAAAGGACGGCACAGGTCGACGTTTCGGCTTACGCCTTCTTCAGGACATAAACAAATGGGACATAACTTCAACAAACAAGCAAAAGGTAACTCTGCGGACGTACTGACATACACGGCGCGGGAAAAAAAAAAAGGGGGGGGGGTGGGCGAGAAAAGGACCAGAAAAAATAGCAAAATTATCACAACTAACAGTTTATACCTGTTACTGACAACAGTGTCTTTTGAGACGAGTGGTCCTCACTATGTACCACAAGGGGACAATGGGGACTACAGCTACCGTGGCTATACGCTGTAGCTAGGCAGATATCTGTAGTTTCTGGTGGACCTCTCAGAAGGCAAACTGCAAACTGTATATGCTTGATGACCACACCAGACAACAGTCAGTGTCTTTAGTGTGACCCTGATACCGGCTAGGATCGGCATTGAACTGTGTAAATTGAGTTTTCTTGACGTAAGGGACAGGATGCCTGAGTGGTCAGCATGTTATTCACCCAAGAGATTTCCTGACGAGCGTTTCCATATCGAATTTTAAAAATTGATGAGCTGGTCGGT
The DNA here is from genome assembly GCA_018292915.2 of Batillaria attramentaria. Classification (NCBI taxonomy): domain Eukaryota; kingdom Metazoa; phylum Mollusca; class Gastropoda; family Batillariidae; genus Batillaria; species Batillaria attramentaria. The sequence goes on from JACVVK020000366.1 coordinate 24,427, forward strand.
GTTACTTGCAGATAACCTGCTCATGAGCTGAGAGTCGGACTTCTCCCTAGAGAACCAAGTCGCTGATTAGAATATAGAGAGTCGTGTCTCGTGTAGGAGATTGCGTACGACTGTGAATGTTCAACGCTGTACAGTGAGGACGCTTGGAGGAAAGGCAACTAAGTTATGCCAGGTGCCATCTGAGTTTCCATAGATACTGCATCCATAGATACTGCATCCATAGATACGAGGGACACAAGTTGAACGAAATCTGTGAAATGATGGTTTGGCTTGTTTCAGGTTGATAATGCATTAAATTATGTAAATTAACGTAATGTACTTGCGATTCTTGTAAATTCACGCGTGCGCCACGGAACTATTAACCGCTAAGTATTTCAAAGGAAAAGTTGCCACAGTGGCTGGTAGTGATTTTGAACACTGCACACTTTCATCTCGCGTGCGTGCTTTTGTTATCAACACAATCAAGAAACTTTTGAATTCTTTCAACCGCCGTGAACGTGTCTGTGTCTGAGGGTTCTCGGCCTGAAACTGACCTGGGACGATAAGAAACCTGCAGTTATGTGGGAAAAGGACGTGTAAGCATTTTCGCGCATAACTGTCGCGGTTACTGAAGAAGAGTGTGTCAACACATCAAAACTTTTTAATGAAGTGTGACATTTACAAAAGGCTGCATTGGCGTGTAATATTTTCAGGTTGACAAACTGACACAAAATCTTTACAATCCGCTGGCTTCCATGCATTTTTGTGATTATGCATTCGTGATTTTAAATGGATCTCGTGATTTTGTCGGTCTATTTTTTCTTACAATAATGTTCGTTTCTTTTTTCTAGAACTTGATGATTTGATGAGATTTGTTTTTGTTTTCTTGCCATGCTCACTAGCTGTAGAATTGGTTTTGGTTACTTACGTATTGATCATAATATAGTGTGCTAGTCTTTATACTCAGAAGAACATATTGAAGGTTTTGGCTAGATTATTGTTTTGAAGTGTTTTTGTTTTGATATAAAACGATTGCACAAGATTTGGATAGGTTGTATATATATAGCTGTTGTTGTTGTTGTTGTTGTAGTTGTTGTTGTCTCTGTTGATACTTTGATAATCAGTCATGCTTGCTTAAGATTTCCTATCATCCTGTTTCATATTCGTGCTTTTATTTGAGTTCAGTAGTTTTTACAGAGTGCATTTTGTCTTTTAGATGAGTTTTCTCCGCATTACTTTTTTATTTGTTTGCTTGTTTTAGAACTGCAGTTTTAATAGAAAGCGTATGTCATTTCTCATAGTATCATCGAACGTGTGCAGATCACTTGTACGTGAGACAACAAGCTCCAAGAAGTTTTATTTGCTTCCTTTGCAGTTCTGGAATCAGAATGTTCAAAATCAGTATTTGTGTTCTTCACCTCACTTCTCACTGATTTAAAAACCTTGCATCTGTAGACTCTTGTGGAAAGTAAAAAATAGCGTTGGATGTCGTTTGTGACTTCGATGTATTCTAAAAGCATATGCGATGCACTGATTGGTTAGATAGTTAGTTATTTGGGAGAATGACGTCATCTTTTCTCCAAGGGGTTGGGGTGGGGGGGGGTGGTTGTTCGGGGTTTTCCACCACATACGGGTGATATCAAAGACGGGGCAATGATGAAAATGCCAGCCAAATATTTGGCCACAGCCAGGATACGAACTCACGACCCGAGCATTAGAAGTCCAACGCTCTACCATTCGGCCACCCTGGTTCCCCTCTTTTCTCCAGGGGAGTGTGAGATCACATCACAGTCAGTAACGATGAAAATGTCAGGATAGTTTTTTTTTTTTAACTTCCAGTCGTGAATAGAACTTGTATCTTCGGCTTTGACTGGGCGCATATTCTTTTTAAGCTCGACTGTACTCTAAACATATTTTTTCCCGGGATTTTCCAACCCAGAATGAATATTAATGAAGTGAACTTTCAATTCAATTCAATTCAATTCAATTCAATAAATCTTTATTGTCCCAAAAGGGCAATTTGTTTTGCGGCTGTAAAATACATTACCTATAATGAAAGTAAAAATAAAAATAAAACAAGACAGGGTATTAAACTGGATTAAATTAATTAAACGGTAAGTAAAAACAACAGCATTTTTCGTTATATATCACAAATATCACAATATATCGATATTCCGATATCACAAATCCTCACTCAGTCCCTCCCTCCCCCACCCCCCTGCTCCTCTCTTCCAAAGCACAGCCACCACACCCTCATGCACGCACCCAAGCACACATTTAGTACGCACTAAACATCCACAAACTAACCACACACACACAATAAACACAAAAAACACATAATTTACGAGCCAAACACTGGAGCTGAAACTGTGCCCTACAAGTCAGAATTAACCAGGATGATTGCATTTGCAACAAATGACTGACGGTATCTCACTGTTTTAACTTTTGGCATTCTAAACCGCCGTCCAGATGGTAGCAGGACAAACTCAGAATGAAGTGGGTGCTGAACATCATTTAAAATTGTTGTAAACTTCCGTCTTGTCTGCCTTTGATACAAATCGGCGAGACAGAGCTGCTGTACCCCTGTGATTTTACTGCAGATATTGACAATTCTTTGTAGTTTGTTCTTTTGTTTCACATTTGCATTACCGAACCAGCAGACCAACGAAAAAGCCAAAACACTCTCAATGAAAGCCCTGTAAAACAGTGTCAGAACAGTGTTTTAACTTTCTAATCTCAGAATAATTACTCAAAAGAACCTATCATGAAAATAATGTGTATTCTTCTGGCTTTCCGCGCACACCTGTTTAACTCAAATGTAAAATCTGTTCTACTGTATGGATCGGAGACATGGAGAACGACCAAGACAACCACCAGAAAGATACAGACATTCATCAATTCATGCTTGAGAAAAATACTCCGAGTACACTGGCCAGACAAGATCAGCAACACCGAACTCTGGCAGCGAACCAACCAGACACCAGCTGAAGATGAGATCAAGAGGAGAAGATGGAGGTGGATTGGACACACCCTGAGAAAACCACCCGGTAGCCTCACGCGCCAAGCTCTTGCCTGGAATCCTCAAGGCAAAAGAA
>JACVVK020000366.1:35000-55000 GCA_018292915.2 Batillaria attramentaria
CGACCGACCTCATAAATCTGGCTATTACAAGATGAGGTGCCAAGCTCGGGGAGTCTGGAGACGTTGTCTCCAGTGACTGTGCCCCTGTTCTGCCAGACTTGGAGCCGGCAGCTACCATAATATGTGACCCGTTCTCACAAAACGGACCATAAGTCGAAAATGATCCATTTTGAGATATGTACATCACTGCAATCTACTGGTTATGCAGTTTAATTCAATATAAGAATGAAAGCAGTACTACTAAAATTGACAGAGATATCAGCAGTTGAATACGCTTCTCTCTCCCATCTCGTCCATCAGTTGAAACACTGGTGTGTGTATGTGGAATATGGCAGTGATACAAGTAATACACCGAATGGTTTGGAACTGAAGTGCTGAAATAGGACAAACACGAAAGGCGCAATCGCCCAAAACGAAAATGCTTTACACTCCCGTTTCGTCGATCAGATGAAACACTATTGTGAAATATATATGGCAGTGATACTAGTCATGCATCAAGTGTGTTGCGAAATGCACACAAAAAAAAACTCCCCCCTAACGACGTATCGATCAAGACAAGTCAGTTACTTTCAACCTCATAGATAGTTGTATCTATCTCATTGTCCCGTTCTCCCTCCTGTTGTCATGCCATTGTTTCCGTTTGATAAGTTTGCTTGACTCTATACCGAGGGCTGGTGAACGGAAATACGTTCCCTGTTTGTAATCAGTATTAGTCTCTTTCCTTTGCTGTGGAATGATCGAAGTTCGTGACTCATAGATAGACTTAACACAAGGCAAACACGCCATTAGTTCCGGTAATCCATGAGTGATCGGGGAAGTCACATCCTGGGTTAGGGATCCAAGCGAACAAACTTTTTGGTGGCTACATCTTTTGCGTGGTGGCTAAGCACAGGAAAACGTCAGGCTAATGTAAGGAAAATGGCAGCCTACCCAAGCTGTACGATGATTTGTACCAGCTGAGCATGACTGAAGTTAGAATGGGATCCCCTATGGCGCACGGCGAACCTCACCTTGCAGTGTTAGCATGGCACATTTTCCACTGAGACACGCACACACTATAGCTTGTAGGGCTATAGTGTATATTTTCATGGAGCGTTATTCAGCGTCACATGTGTCCTATCGTTATATAAATATTGGTCCAGCCACCACAGAGATATTAATGTTTTGATTTTTTTCCTGTGGTTGGATACATGACCCTCGATTACAGGAGAGGGACATCATCACTAACACGTCATATGCAAGAAGGCGCTAGGGGGAAACTGTTGAAGGTTGTACCCCTTCTGCCCACTTATCCGCTTATTCCACTATACCCCATCTGCACTTTACCCCTGCTAGACTCTATCTGCTCGCTTAACACTTGGCTCCGCATGCAGAAGTCGAGGTTACGGATTTTAGCCGCAGGTTAGAGTCTAACCTCGAACTAAACTAGCTCTAGGGTTTGTTTGTTTGTTTTTTTTTCTCAGGAAGCGGGTCCATTCCACCATGGTGCCTAAGTCGTTAGAGAAGGATTTATTTCTTCCTTTCTTCGTCTCCTTTTTTTTAATATAATTTTGTTTTATTTTGGTGCATTGTGCTAGTCTGGGTTAGGCCCGTAGCCGTGGGTTAAATTAACCTCGACTTTTACATACGGACCCTGGCCCCCAATGCCGCTATACTCCTTCTGCCCACACCCCTACATCCCCCACAAAACGTCACTCAACATCTCCATCATTTTCCCGAATTGTTTAGGGACGATATCAACGAAAAGAGTGAGAGAAAAAAAAAAGCTGACTAGAACTCTGACAGAAAACCAAGAAAACACTTTATTTTTCACTCCAGCGTCAGCTTCTATGAAACCGTTCGTTGTGACCTTGGAATGACTCAGTACGGGGATATGGCGTGATCTTATACTAGCAGATGTTTTTGTGTGTGTGTGTGTGTGTGTGTGTGTGTGTGTGTGTGTGTGTGTGTGTGTGTGTGTGTGTGTGTGTGTGTGTGTGTGTGTGTGTGTGTGTGTGTGTGTGTGTGTGTGTGTGTTTGTTTGTTTTTCTGACACTCCTGACAAGAGACAGGCACAATATTGATAATATTGATGAGCGTCCCCCGTCACATGGTTGCAAGCAGCGGGCAGAGAGAAAAAAAAAAGTCCATTTCCAAATCAGAAACGACAGTGTCCTGATGTGTGGACAGCCACTGAAGTCCACTTACACAACAGGCAGCAACCTCCGCGCAGAGCTGCGGTCCCTAAATGTGAGCAGACGAGACAACAGTATGTATGTGGCGGTGAGTGAGGAAGTCTACTACAACATGAACCAGCCGTCTTGTCCTGCTTTCGCTAATATGTGAAGACCAGATTCTCTACAATGTGGACATCTATACAACGTGACCATAGTATAACGTTTGTATGTAACGTTACGTTTCTCTACGACAACATGATTTGCAGAAAGGACAAGACAAAGAAACGTTTTGGTTGGTCTTTGGAAGCAAAGGAATGGGGGGGGGGGGGGGTCTGTTTTTGTGTTGTTGTTGTTGAAAGCAAGGAGACCTTGTTTCTCTCCGGGTTCTAGAAGCGTAGGAGGGAGTGGGGTTGGGGTGGTGATGGTTCTAGCACAACTTCAAGTAGTGTTTTTGCTATTCGCTAACATTCAGGACCGGATTGTCTATCATGTGAATCACTGTACAACGTGACTCCAGCATAACGTTTTACAGTCATGTTACGTTTCCACGCGACAACATGAGCTGATGAGGACAATTGTTTGTTTGTTTTTTTTCTGAAAGGGGAAGGACCGGTTTCTAGAAGCATAGGGTGGGGTCGGGTGGGGTGGGGTGAGAGTGGGGGCGGTTCTTGTACAACTTGAATAAGTCTTTTTGCTGTTCACTAATATTCTGGACCGGATTATTAAATATAACGTGACGTTTCTACCTTTCTTCATAACATGAAGTGATGAAGCAAAAGTTTGAAGGTTCTTTTTCCAGAAAGAGAAAGGCAAAGAGATATTGTGTTTTTTTTTTATGTCGGCGTCTGGAGTTGTTGGAAGGGTGTGTAGGGTCGAGGGTGGGTTGGTGCGGGGAAGAGGAGGTTTGTGGGGGGGGGGGGTGAAGGGGTAGGGGGAAGTCCCCCTATGTCCCTCCTCCTGCTCCATCCTGGGTCGTCGGATCCCCTCCATGTCCTTTCGGCTTCAGTCCAAAACAGGCACGCATCATGAAGTCAAAGAAACAGTCGTCGTCGACCGTTGTGGAAACCCCCGAGTAGTAGTTGTGGAATTCCTCCCGCGTCACTTGTCCGTCCGGAGATCCAGGTGTGTCCAGGCTGTCCAGGAAGTGACGTAGTGTCTCCTCTTCCGTCCACTCGCCGGATTTGAACTTGGGGTGCTTGCGGGCGTTGGAGCTGTAGGTCACTGAAAGGGAACACAAACAACAGTTGATATTAACTCGTAAATTCACATACATGCTGCACATACATGTATTTTTTTCTGTCCCAACTCTTTGCCAGCTTCAGTGGTGTTCCTCCCAGGTCATGGGTTGAAACCACGGAGAGCTCGGAAGCTGGGGCAATTTTTATTACGCATGATGATGGAGATGGGGATGATGGCATGATGATGCTATGGAGGTCCGTGTGGTTTGGGACTGCGGGACAGGGCCGCATTGCACGCTTCCATGTCATTAATATCCCGGCGTTAACCAGGCCCGGGAGCAACGGCACCTGCGGCGCCGGCCATATAATCATCCACACCATAAGACGTGTCATACCTAGGGAAGCACCCCCAAAGTCGCACCCGTGAAATGGGTGAATCTCGGCTGTGTGGCAACAGCCTCCGCACTGGGCCCATAGCACACCCGCTCTGATCCGACCTAGGTAGGAAAAATCCCGCTTGCCTCGGCTGGGACTCGAACCCGGGTCTCCCGGTCCATGGTCCGAAGTACTAACCACAACACTACGAGGGCCACTAATTATTTGGCGCGTTTACACTGGACCAAATAAGCGAGCCTGGCACGCTTGTAAGCGGTTACAATAGAAAATTTCGCCCGGGCCAGGAGCTAAACCTGGTAGTGCGTATGCATGTGAACCAGACACGCTTAGGGTGCCAGGCCGACTTTACGTAACAGGTCAGTGCACCTTCTACAAAACTACAGTGTAAACGCAAGAAAGTGCTTGAGCCTGGCGCAGTTCGGTTGTGTCTACCTAACCTGACCAAAAGCACTATGAAGTCACCGCAATACCAACCCGTTGTTTTTGCAGTGTGTATGTATGTAGGTGTGTATTGGATGTTAGTATGTATGTAGGTGCCAGTGCTTCTATGTATGTCTGACTGTATGTCTGACTGACTGACTGACTGACTGACTGTATGTATGTATGTATGTATGTATGTATGCTTTTTATTCGTATTTATTTAATTGATTATTTATCTATTATTCATGTGTTTATCACTTTTGTATACATTTGTAAAGCGCCTAGAGCCCCGGCTTCGGTGATTAGGCGCTATAGAAATCCTCATTATTATTATTATTATTATTCTAAGCTCGGTTCCTGGGCAGTTATAGTTTAAATGCGCCAGCAGTTTCATATGAGCTGTAGAATCATCATCAAACAAGAACAAGAAGTCTTCCACGTTTGGTTGTCAACTGCATGGCTGTTTGGTTGGTTGGCTGCTAAACTGGTTGGCCGGTTGACTATTTGTTTGTTTGGCTGGTTGGTTGGTTGCTTTTTCACCGATTGTTTGATTGAATGGTTGCTTGACTAAATGGGTGTTTGTTTTGCATGCTTGGTTGATGTGTTGGTTGCTTGATTACTTTGTTTGTTTGACTGATTCGTGGTTTTTTTTATTGTTTTTTTTTTTTTTTTTTTGCTTTTTTTTTGCTTTTTTTTTTTTCCTTATCTTTTCAGCCTTCCTGCAAAACACGCCAGTCACAATAATTGCTTGCTGCAGCCCTCGTCACTCCAGCGGCATTCATGCACGTCCACGTTAAATACTTTAGCAACGCTCTCCATTTTTAACTTTAAAAGTCTGCAATCTCAACAAAAAGCCACTAACAGTGTTCCTGGTGGTTTTGTTGTTGTTGTTGTTGGGTTTTTTGGTTTTTTTTTGTGTTTTGTTAACTATCCAACTGCGCAAAATGCACAGTGAACTCTGTCACAGTTACATACTTTTCAGCGTCCCTGAAACCCCGTATAAAATCCAATGGCAGCCTGATTTCACAGCTCAGTTTGGGCTTTGACATTGAGCGAGAAAATCGCAGTGGCCAGTCTTCTCGTGCAGCACACAACACACGCTAGACGCTGCAGCGATGTGTCTACCTAACCTGACCAAAAGCACCATGAAGTCACCGTAAACTCACGCTCTCGTTGTATCAGAGATCAGGGTCTCCGAAGCGCTGAAAACTCTGGAACTGTGACGGAGTTGCCTGCATTATGCACAGTCGCAGGAGTCGCATTTTGACCCCCCCCCCCCCCCCCAAAAAAAAAAAAAAATCAACAAACAATAAAACAAACAAACAAACAACAACAAAAGATAAATCCACTGCATACCAGTAGGAGCCACTTCAAGCTACTACTACGTAAGGCTGAGGCCTCACCCGCTAGGCCCAAGACCACTACACATTGCCTAATAGCGGCTTGTAGTGGCTTCTAGTGATGTGAAGATTTCAAGTAAAAATGCGATTTTTCCTCAGGCTTTTAAGACCTACGTTCTGTTCCCGCAACCTTCCGTCCGCTGTGAAGCAAGCCTTGTTTTCCATCTTCTCGATGTCAATACCAACGTCAATGTCAATGAAAAAGAAAAAAACCCAATGTTCGTTTAGACTGCAGACCTTTAACTGAAGTGCGCGGCTCCTGTAAGCAACACAAACCGCACAGAACAAGAAGCGATTTCAGCACAAGCTCCACATGTTTTGTTGCAAAGTTCCTGCATTAGGGAAATAGGAGATCTGGGCCTTTACGGCTCTCAGTCAACCCCGCATGAAAGCCTCTTCGATTTTGCCCGTCGTTTTTGAGCCACACGCCAAAGGGGGCATCCAAAAGAGTCATCAAAATCGCATCTCGCTGGGTCCATTTACATTTTTCTTGCCAGACATGGATTTGTCCTCGTAGACAGGAGCAATGGATTACTTTGTTGCCGGGCTGTTTGGCAGTATAGAATAATCGTTCGTCAACCAGGCCATACGTCTTGTGCGTCTGGCGGAGCCACAAGAGCTGTTATTGACGGCCATTAGTCCCAGCAGTGTTTTGGGGCCGTCTCGGGGCAGCTGGGTATTGACATCGAGAAGATGGAAAACAACACTTGCCTGACAGCGAACGGAAGGTTGGGGGGGGGGGCGGGGGGGGGGGGATACCATAACTCTTAAAGCCCAAGGGAAAAAATCGCAGTTTTACTTGAAATCTTCAGATCACTAGGAGCCACTTCAAGCCACTATTATGCAATGTGTAGTGGCCTTGGGCCTAGCGGGAAAGCCCAAGCCTTGCGTGATAGTGGCTTGAAGTGGCTTCTGCTGGTGCGCAGTGGCTTATTCTTCTAAACAAGTCTTATCATATAGCGGGCAGCGAGTGGTCGGGCTCGAGTTCCTAGGAGATAAGGGCGTTGTCCCTGATTGAAGTTGGGTAGAAACGACTAACACGACACTTGAAGTGCGGTTGAACTGACAAGTTAAATTAAGAGCACGTATAAAAGCATTGGGCCAAAGAAAGTCATATTCCCTATTAGAATTAGTTAGTTAGTTAGGGCTTAACGCCGCGCAAGCAACAAAGACTCATTCGCGGCTAAGGAAAAGTTGGCCTCTGCCAGGTCATTAAAAGGGTAAAAAGCTATTTCGTAAAACAAACAAACAAACAAACAAACAAACTGTCAGGTCCAAATGAGATAAACATGTTCATCAAAAATCTCGAAGCTGGGTAGGTCAAAGAAAGTCCATATTGCATGAGAGACTACATTTTATAAAACAAGTTGGACTCTTTCAAAAACTCGAAGATGTTGTCTGGGGGGATATGCCGGAACAATATTTACAGTGATGAAACACAGTAATGCAATTAGAAGCCGCACAAAACTGGTCGTAATGGCCAGAAGGGAACATCCATTCATTTGGCAAACAGCCTTTTAGAGTTGTGTAAGCGGCATTTCAGTTCCCCTTAGAACTCATTACAACTTAGAGACTTTACTTCTTCTTCTTCTTCTTCTTCTTTTTTTTTTTTTTGTTATCCTGAATTGCAAAATGTGCTGAACTATAACAGACATGCGTATAAATAAGTTCTCAGAGAACGACAAACAGTGAAAAGCCCCTCTTACACAGATTGCCTATTTTAAAAAATACGTTTTATCAGTTTGGCTGAAGTGTTTTGGTCAATCAAACTCACAAAACCTTTCATTGCCGTACTGAATGTCTCCATCTTCCCTCTTCCAGTAAACAATTAGACCTTCTCAGTCTATTAGAGCGCTCTAGATCAGTCGTGCGCGCGCACACCCAGAGAGAGAGAGAGAGAGTACAGTATTTAGCTATGGCTTTAGCTCGCCTAAATGATATGCCTACCAGACTCTCTCTCTCTCTCTCTCTCTCTCTCTCTCACACACACACACACACACACACACACACACACACACAGAGCTGCTATGACCTCTGTAAATCCATATCGAAGGGACCCGCCTTACAACGACAGCCGGAAATGGGCCCTAAAAACTGATATCGATGGTTCAGTTCCTGTCGCCGTCACGATCGCTTCGTGCAAGGCATTGGGATGTTGTGGGGAAACGCGCGTGAGACCCAAAAACACAAACATGTGTGCTGGAGAGAAATCCATTTCGACCGGGGGAAAGGAAATTGGGTGTTAAACGCTTTTGCAAAACAGCCCGGAAGGACGCGGGAGCGTTTACGTCTGCTTCAGTGCACCAAACCGATATCTGGAGAAAAAGGGAGTAAAAAGCACCATGGATGAGAATCACTTACGGTCTTTTTCCAGATAGCATTAGCATCTTCTGGAGACAAACGCTATAAGAAAAAGCAGCCTTGCTCCATCTGTAGTTGAGCGTACTGGATAATTGTACAAAACATTCCTCGGGTAAGCGGTTTTCCGCTTCCTAAAAAATGCGATAAAAGCAAATTGTGCATTTTTACAAGAATTCTCTGGTTTTGCCCGCTGTCTCTTAAATCTTTTAATTTGCAACGATTTCTTCCTCAGCACCCTAAACTTTAATCTTATCTGGGTTTGACAGATCCGAGGAAGAACGTTGTGCGAATGCACGGACTCATAGGAATGTCTGTTACTTAATCTAGCGAGCAGTCTGGACAAACCATCCATCATCATCATCATCATCATCGACATCATCATCGACATCATCACTGTCGTCATCGTCATCATCGTTGTCGTCATCATCGTTGTCGTCATCATCATTGTCATCACCATCACCATCGTCGCTGTTATTGGCAACGTTCAGTCTCGGGCGACCATGTTTGATGAAGCCTGTTGGCAGGCTTTTTTTTTTTTTTTTTTTTTTACTACTACTACTACTACTTTATTGCCCCTTTCGGGAAATTCGGGTTGCTTCCCCCGGGGGGAAGCGCGTCGCCGCGGTGAAGCGCCACCCAATACCTATCCTATTTTCAATTTCGCTGGGGGAGGAAAGCCGGATAACCCGGATAGAAACACCCGATGAGCAGCCCGGTGGCCAGGCAAAACCGGTATCACATATCACAAGCTCGACCTGGGCTCGAACCCACGTTTCAGTGCCGTGACAGCGGTGACGGCCGTTCAGTAGCGCAGCGGGTTAAGTCCGACGCGCTACCTATTAGACCACCGCTCACCCCATTTCGTAGCCAGTCTTCGCCTACGATTGACGTCTGGGCTGTAAACTTGAAGCGTAATGTAGGAGCGGACAGTAACGGCTATAGTATGTCTGGCGAGGCAGCCTGGAGGAGCGTCTGCGACCCATGACAAAAACACCCTGGGGATTGATGAAGAGATCACGGACTGCCCTCTGATAAGAATCCTACTCCAGGTCGCGCTGACTAGATCAAGAGGGAGACAGCATATGGCGGAGCCCATTGGCACCAGTCTGACTGCAGAAGCAACGGGATTAGAGTCGATCACGACCACTAGACCACAAGGCTTCCGTCCCGGATTTGTGTTGGTATTGCTGCCATAGTCTTCGCTGTTCCCCTGGCGCCCTCAAGGTAATGCTACTGGATCTGGTTCGTGGGCACAAGGCGTATCCAGCCGCCGGTGGTGCCTGAACGCCGCACATCTTTGGGCAAGAGACTTTATCGATGGGTGTGCGTGACGCTGCATTGTTATAAGCATATGTAATTTATGTATTTTTTAACTCTGGTGCTGCTGCAGGCCAGGCCTGAAACATTATTTAGCATTCCGCATAGTTTGCTAAAGAATACTTGGGCGACACACAGTTTCCCCTTTCCAATAAATTAAGACTTTGTTTAAAAATCAGATTCGTTTCTGTCTTGTGTTTGAAATATCTTATAGATGTGGTGTACAAATACACTGTAAATTTACTGCAAACTTTTAAAGGAATATTTGGGGGATACACGTCTTCCCTTTCCACGAAACTTTGCAAATGCTCTCTCTCTCTCTCTCTCTCTCTCTCTCTCGTTCGAATCCCGGCTGGGTCAAATATTTGTGCTGGCCTTTTTCTCGTTGTCCCGTCTTTGCTATCACCCATACGTGGTGGAAAAGGACGTTAAACTCACACCCACCCACCCACACCCTCCCACCCACCTCTCTCTCTGTCTCGTTGTCCCGTCTTTGCTATCACCCATACATGGTGGAAAAGGACGTTAAACTCCTAAACACTCACTAACCCACCTCTCTCTCTCTCTCTCTCTCTCTCTCTCTAAGAATATATTGCCACCTCGTGTTACATCGATCGTGCAATTCCGCAATTCATCAAGATGAATTATTCATCATAACCTTGGATTGTTTCCCGTGTTTTATTACACGCAAGACCCACTCGGACACCGGACAGACTTTGCATAATCAATGAGAGCGGAATCGTTTCGTGAAATCCAGCAGACAGCATATCATCGATTCTATACATACAATATTCTGTCTTATCAGATCACGCAGCAGACGTCTATCTGTCCTGCGATGCACGATTCGTCTTTTTTGTCACGCCAGCATGAAAGTAACATACAGGAACTGCTCATATCTCAGATGTGCTCAGATACTTTGCATGTTAGTTTGGTTTATGTGCCATTTTCACGCAATACTGGACCGAAACTGGGTGACAAGACATTGCATCGTAATTAAGTTCCTTGTCTGTGATCCGTTCAACTACTCCGTTGTGCGTCTGTTTTCTTTGTGTTCTTTCCTTCGTTTGCGCGCAATATAAAGATTGGGCGGTTAGATATAGTTTCGTATCATGAGATATCGTTTCATTATCGAGTTCCTTATACGTGATCCGTGCATTTGCTCCGTGGCATGATTGGTTGGTTTCTGCGTGTTATTTCCTTTGATTGTGTGTGACTGGACGATGCAATATCGTTCCAGTTATCGTATCGTATCGAGAGATACTGTTTCGTAATTGAATTCACTGTGTATGATCTGTTCATTTATTCCACGTTTGGTTGGTTTCCGTGTGCTCTTTGGTTTGTTTGCGTGCATTCCCGTCAGAACTGGAAGTTGACATAACGTGAGAAACTTTCATTATTGAGTTTCAGAAATGATGCTTACAGCCTAGTCCTTATCAATATTATTATTCAAGAACCAATAGGGATTTCACTGGATCTTATTTGCATCAAGTTTCCAGGAATATTAATGGGAAGAGGCCTCATCAGTGGTGTAAGCACGGCGGGCTGTAACGTCGACGAATATCGTTTGATTCCCTGGTTAACAAGGTTGGGTTTTTCTTCAACGAGTTAAATTCATATGCAGACTCAATCGTCGTTGTCTGTTCGCAAGTCTGCTGGTGGTGATGGTGGTGGTGGTGGTGGTGGTTGTTGTTGTTGTTGTTGTTGCGGTTCTTGTTGTTGATTTGCTGCCCTAAACTCTTTGCCAGCTCAAGCGGCATTCCTCCCAGGTCATGGGTGGAATAATGGTTTTAATTATGCATGATGATGAGTTTGAGGATCAAGGTATGGTGATGCTATGGAGGTCCATGTGGTTTGGGACTGCGTGACAGAGATGCATTACGCGCTTCCAGTCATGAATATCCCGGCGTTAACCAGGCCCGTGTAATCATCCACGTCATGAAATGTGTCATAACAAGGGAAGCACCTCCAAAGTCGCACCCTTGAATTGGGTGAGTCTTGGCTGCCTGGCAACATCCTCCCCACTGACCGAGATAGGAAAATTTCCGCTTGCCTCGGCTGGGACTCGAAACAGGGTCTCCCGGCCCATGGTCCCAGGTGTTAACAACTACACTACTGGGGCCGAGATGAAGCAAGTTATTGATTCAACACCAATCTGTCGAGGATAGGTGGTTAATACTACTAATAAAAATAACTGTGTATTAAGCCTACCAACAAAGGAAATCTACTTTACATACACGCACCGAGCGAAAAAGAAAAAAAAAATGTGCGTGGGTTAGGTAAGCAGTCTCACCTCCGGAAAGTGATGGGGACCAGGTTTAGCCTAACAATGGCAAACAGAGTTTGCTTCATAAATTATTCTACGCGGAGTAGCCAGTGTGCAGATTAGTGGGTTAAACAGCCCTCGAGGGTGTTTGAAATATGCATAGAATTCACATGTTAAGTGTACATTGCCATGCTATTTAGACGTTGTAAGGTGAGTTTTTATTAAGAATTTAGTGTGGTTGGGTTGTGATTCAGTAGGCCTGCGGACATAAAGCGAGAAACATCGCCGCGATGCTTAAAATCTGTATGTTCGTTACAAGTTCTGAGGGGTGAAACTGCTACTTACAAAGCTCCCAGTCTGTTTGCCAAATGAATAGATGTTCCTTTTGGCCATTGCGACCATTTTCGTGACTTTGCGGTTTCTAATAGTAGAGATATATATCCTTTGGCCTGACGCTTGGTATGGTATGGTATGGTATGGTAGACTTCTCCTCGGCGCACATATCCATCTCTACTGAAATGCTCACGGCGCCGCAGGGCTGGAGGACGAAGCAGTGAAAGCCTGCTGCCGCTAAGCGCTACTTTGTGTGCAAATCTCCACCCCGCTATTCACTCTGGTGCGTGCGACAGTATTTCTGTTTACCACGACACCGGCCACAGCCTACACGCTTCTATACCTGTACTAAAGGCTGATCGACAAAGTCGCTAAAAATAGGCACCAACCAGCGCTTTATAGCTGGTCTTCAGTGTGCAACCAAATAACGTCTGCTTCTGCGCTTCCCCATACACATACATACACACACGCCATTCACAGTCACCACAGTGGTTTCAGATGCTATATTGTGTCCCAGGTGACTGATTCTGAAGCATGGAACAGGCGCATTCTATGAAACGTTTTCAACAGCGTGGGATAATCCCGACAAGCGTATCGTGAGATGTTAAAATGGTGTTTTTTTGCTTGATTAAAAGGCGTGTTGGTGTCAAAAGACACAATGACGTGAACTCACGCTTCTGTAACTTTGACCGAGTTTGCAGTGAAAAGGAAAGCAAAGACTCAGTTTAATGAGTTTTGTGAATGCAGAAGATCTTCAACATTCCGATGCCTATGCTGACAGGCTCTTCACGATGTGGTAAATTAATTGAAAATCGATCATGGCGTGCATGGCAAGACTCAGAGTAACTGCACAATGTGAAAATTGGACACCCTCGAAAAGTGTATCTGTCAGCATGAAGACGAATGGCACACAAAGCAAATTGCAGACATCACGCACATCGTTTTTCCTCTGGGGCAAGTTCAGCTGACGGTATGATGCCTCCAGCTGATCTAGTCTACACGGAATGGACCTCTCCAGAATGCAGCGTTCCTAGCCAATCGGAAAATAGGTCAAACTTTGCCTGCAGTTCACTTGCCCCTTCCCCGATCACTCATGGGTTACCCGAACTAAACTGCCCCATACCTCTTAAAAGCCCAGGCGAAACTCGCATTTTAATATGAAATCTTCAGATCACTAGAAGCCACTTCAAGCCACTATTACGCAATCTGCAGCGGTCTCGGGCCTAGCGGGGAAGGCCCACGCCTTGTGTGATAGTGGCTTGAAGTGGCTCCTATTGGTGTGCAGTGGCTTGTTCTTTTTAACCAGTCTTATCATATAGTGGGCAAGAGGTGGTAGGGCTCGAGGAGATAAGCTTTCACAAGGAAAGGAAAATGTGCCGCTTGTATGGGCCCTACCTGTATTCATTCGATCCACCGCCAGCTCCCTTACCTTACACAGAAAGGTCCTTACCAGACTAGAGCGAGCATATTAAATTTTTAGCCAGTCAAAAACTAGGACTAACTCCGGTGCGGTCCAAAGGTCCCACAATCTTTCACGTAGCAAGGACGAAACTGACTGGTCGCTCACTGCGAAATGAAGACCATACAGATAGCGCTGTTTGGTGGCTAGTTTTAACGACTTCGTCGATCGGCGTGTAAGCGTTAGTTCAAAGAAGAATTTATTTCTCTAACTACCAGAAGCCGCAAAGTCACGAAAATGCTAGCAGTGGCCAACAAGAACAGCTGTTCTTGCACTTCGGATCATGGACCGGGGACCCGGGTTCGAATCCCAGCCGAGGCAAGCGGGATTTTTCCTACCTAGGTCGGCTCCTACCCAGAGCGGGTGTGCTATGGGCCCGATGGGGAGGCTGTTGCCACACAGCCGAGTTTCACCCACTTCACGGGTGCGACTTTGGGGGTGCTTCCCTTAGTATGACACGTCTTATGATGTGGATGATTACACGGCCGGCACCGCAGGTACCGTAGTTCCCGGGCCTGGTTAATGCCGGGATATTTATGACAGGAAGCGTGGAATGCGGCCCTGTCCCGCAGTCCCAAACCACATGGACCTCCATAGCATCAATCTTACTATCATCTTCATCTCCATCATCATGCATAATAAAAATTGTCCCAGCATCCGAGTCCTCCGTGGGTTCCACCCATGACCTGGGAGGAACACCACTGGAGTTGGCAAAGAGTTGGGGCAGCAAAAAAAAAACAACAAAAAAAAACAAAAAAAAAAAACCCCAGCTGTTCGTTTGGCAAACAGAATTAGAGATTTGCAAGCGGCAACTCTCCCCCTCAGTACTCATTATGAAATAAAGAGAGCTGCTGGGGATTTCCGTATGGTTTATTGGAGTTTGGGTTGTGTGTTTAGGGCTCGTTCGGGTTTCATTTCACACGCTAAGTGTATTTCTGTGCATGCTGGCAATCTACAGAATGAGTCAGAATGATGTTGCGGTTTTCTATACCACTTTATTGCGCATGCGCCTGTCCTGCTCACGTGACAGCTCTATCATAAGAACACAAATGGATTCATAATGGATTTCTGCAATTCACAACAACAACAGGGAATCCACTCCATCATGCTACTCAGAATAATTACACTGCGACTTTTTTGTGATGTAAAACTTGCTGTATTGCACAGAAAGTTTCGGGAACATAGGGGTTGGCCTAGTCTATCGTGACCCTTAAATTAGTTGATAAATTATGCCGGTGTAGCACGCGAAATTAACTCCCAAGCACCACCGTGACCCCGCCAATTAGTTGGTAGATTATGCCGGTGTAGAATGCGAAATGAAGTCCCCAGCACCATCGTGACTAGTCCATTGAATGTCGAATTATGCCGGTGTATCACGCGAAATATACTCCCCAGCATAATTTTATTCCGGGGCACTTCTAGCTTAGAGCCAAAACACATTGCTATGACATGGGCCGCATTTCATGTCCCTGCGTGTAATATGAAATGCGACATTCCCTGTTGACAAAAAAACTATGCCATTGTGATCATTTCAGCAATACTGTCAGTGACTACTGTAATGCCACTCATAAAATTTAGATGTAGTAACCACAGGTTAGCGATAGAACAGGGAAGAAGAAACGGCATTCCTAGAGAGGAGAGGCTGTGCACTACATGTGACATGTGCGTCCTTGGTGACGAGCTGCATTTTATTTTGGAGTGTCCGACGTATCACCAGGACAGAAACCTTATCCCTGTCAATTTCCGCAGGCCAATTTCCTCATTTAACGAGGAGAGAGAGAGAGAGAGAGAAAGAGCAGAGTGAGTGAATGTGAAGCGCAGAGTGAATGTCGGAATGAATGTATCAATAAGTGTTGAATGTGACAGGAAATTGTATTATGTGATAGTGTGTTTTATTCTTGATTTTAAGTAATTTTACTGGTCAAGACTGTCTGTTTTACTTATTTTTGTAGTCTCATTTATTAAAATGTTTATCAGTTGTGTGTTTTACTAGTATGCGGGCCAGAACTGCAATTTCCCAATTTTGGGATCAATAAAGTATTCTGTATTCTGTAACTTTTGTAGACTAATGTCTTTGAAAACATCACAGTAAGAAATGTACTGAATTTGGCTAAATACATCAAAATTACTAGAATAGTTTAAATGTTAATGTAACAAACTTTGTGTGTGTGTGCGTGTGTGTGTGTGTGGATGTGTGTGTGTGTGTGTGTGTGTGTGTGTGTGTGTGTGTGTGTGTGTGTGTGTGTGTGTGTGTGTGTGTGTGTGTGTGTGTGTTAAGTACAGTATCATGTAAGATCACGTTTTGCTGCTGCCAACGTACAGGTATCAATTTATGTTGTTGTTGTTTTGTTGTTTAATGTCATTGTTGCACCTATTATGCATGTCTCCCTCTTTTGGCGAGCGCGCGTTTAGCTTTGCTGCCCCGTCGCTCTGGAACGCACTACCTGCCGGCCTGAGAGACCAGTCAGACATAGATCGCTTCAAGTCTGACTTGAAAACGCATCTGTTCCGGCTGGCTTTCGACTAAGCCCACCTACCCCATCCTGATTCAGCTGCTCTGTGTGTGTGTGTGTGTGTGTGTGTGTGTGTGTGTGTGTGTGTGTGTGTGTGTGTGTGTGTGTGTGTGTGTGTGTGTGTGTGTACTTGTTGGTATGAGTGCGGGAGTACGCGCATTGAGTCACTCTGTGAGATTTTCGCGCTATATTCATTATTATTATTATCATTATTTCACTTTGTCAATCCCCGATAGGGGAGAAAGGAATGAAATCTTTTGACTTTGTCTTTGACTCGAGTGAGGCCTGGTATGTGATTTTGTGCAGCCAGCTGTACAGTGAACTGCAGCAGAAAAGCATTTTCAGACAGTAATTACGCTGAAATTTTGCAACTTCTGAAAATGATGATTTCTGCACCTGCTGTTTTAAAGAACAAGAACATCCACAGACATAAATCGTTTTAACGGGATGAGTAATTGGGTTCTCGTGGCATCCTGACGTTGGTTGGATTCTTATGGGCTCACAGCATGAATCTATTAAGCCTATTACGGTGGGTTCTTTTTTTCTGTTTTGTTATTTTCGCTCCCATATTTACCCCCACCCGATAAAATGTGAGCCGCGTACAAATCCTGACTTTTATTTCTCTAGGAATAAAACTTTGAAAATAGCTTTCCCCCCCCTCTCTCTCTCTCTCTCTCTCTCTCTCTCTCTCTCTCTCTGGTGCATTGTTTGTTGATTAGTGTAGTAGGGACAGACTGTAAGAGCGACCTGTGCGTCTATTATCTCACCCTTGAAAAATAAAGTCTCTCTCTCTCTCTCTCTCTCTCTCTCTCTCTTCACAATTCATGTCCTTTACATTTTTCTATGAAAAATTCAATTTTGTTCATGACGACTTACTTGATTTATGTTAGTTTTGTATCAGCAGACGCAATTTCAAAACGCGAAATACACCAGTTAAGAATCATGCAGCTACAATTTACCTAAAGGCTGGGTTATACTTTTGCGGGCCTAATGTCTTCTTTCCACCTCATACCAAAGATTGGTCAACGATGAAAAAGCAAGCATACATTTTCAGCTGGGATTCGAACCTATACTCCGAGCGCTGACAGTCCATTACTTTGCCATTTCAGATAATTCTGCCACTTGCAGCATCCACACTGTGTCTAATTATACGAAATCAACAGAAGAGACTTCAAGACGGCTTTTACGCTGAAGTCATTGTCATCCCTACTTATCGCGACCAATTTGATGCTTCACACAGACAGTGAATGGCACTGGCGGTTTCCCGTTCTGTTTGAATTGTGCGAATCCTCTTACTGCCCGATTCCCTAATGTACGCCCTACATAATCAGAACTCACTCCTCGCTGTGTAATCATCCATTAGCAATGTCGGAAACCGCCCTTTAAACTGAATTGAGCTATTAGCAGGATCAGAATCAACGCCCGTGACAGTCCCTGTATTTAGACATTATCCGCGGCGAAAAACCAGAAATAATTGCGAAAAGCCTTTTGTCAATGCGCCACAAATTGTCAGAAACTCATGGATCACGTCAATTTCGCAAGCACTGCAGGATGCGGACTGACAGCTGACGGGAAAAGTCAATTTCAGACAAGTCACATGCTTTGTGTAGCCTATCATTACGGAGGTGCAATTAAGTATGGATTACATCGCGTGTGAAGAGGCATGGCGCAAGCATACTTGATTTCAACGAGTCATTGGCAGCGCATAACAACGTCTAGAAGTAGTGTCGCAGATAACAGATAACAGCCTACCACGTGAGTCAGGTACTCATTTGCTTTGGAAATCGTGTCAGAAATCAATCGTCAAGTATCAAGAAGAAATGGCCAGGTATTGTACTGGCTTGTGGCAGAGGACTGTGCATAACAGTTTTTAGAAGTAGTGTCGCAAGCAAAGTCCCATTTTTGGACGCACCTTATAGCCATGCTAACTTCAAGAAATCAAGAAATGTTCACAATTACTGTTCGATCTGTTCATTTTGCATTGAATGCAATGTGTTTTAACTACTTTTACACCCCCCCCCCCCCCCCCAAAAAAAAAAAATAAATAATAATAATAATAATAAAAAATAAATAAATAAATAAATATAAAAAAAATAATAATAATTCAGGCATTTATGGGTTAACAGATAATAGCCTACCACGTGAATAAGACTTTCATTTGCTTTGAAAATCGTGTCAAAAATCATTCGTGAATCAAGAAGAAATGTCAGGTATTGTACTGACTGATGGCTAGCGTCTGAAGGGACATGACGCAAGCCTTCTCTTGATTTCAACAAGTCACTGGCAGAGGACTGACAAGTGCATAACAGCTTTTGTGTCGCAAGCCTAGTTTAACAGATAATAGCCTACCACGTGATTTACTTTACAAATCGTGTCAGAAATCAATCGTGAAGTATCAAGAACAAATGCCAGGTATTGTTCTGGCTGGTTTCAACACGTTGATGGCAGAGGACTGTGCATAAAAGCTTTTAACAGTAGTGTCGCAAGCCTAGTTTAACAGATAACAGACTGTCACGTGAATAAGACTTTCATTTGCTTCAAAAATCGTGTCAGAAATCAATCGTGAATCAAGAAGAAATGCCAGGTATTGTACTGGCTGGTGGCTGATTTCAACAAGTCGGTGGAAGATGACTGTACATAACAGCTTTTAGAAGTCGTGTCGCAAGCCTAGTTTAACAGATAACAGCCTACCACATGGATAAGGTACTCATTTGCTTTGCAAATCATGTCAAAAATCAATCGTGAATCAAGAAATGCCAGGTACTGTACTGGCTGATGGCTAGCGTGTAAAGAGACATGACGCAAGCCTTCTTGATTTCAACAAGTCGATGGCAGAGGACTGGCAAGTGCATAACAGCTTTTAGAAGCAGTGTCGCAAGCCTAGCTTAGCAGATAACAGCCTACGTACCACGTGAGTCAGGTACTCATTTGCTTTGCAAATCGTATCAGAAATCAATCGTCAAGTATCAAGAAGAAATGCCAGGTATTGTTCTGGCTGGTTTCAACACGTCGATGGCAGAGGACTGTGCATAACAGCTTTTAACAGTAGTGTCGCAAGCCTAGTTTAACAGATAACAGCCTACCACGTGAATAAGACTCTCATTTGCTTTGCAAATCGTGTCAAAAATCAATCGTGAATCAAGGAGATACGCCAGGTAGTTAGTCAGCGTCTAAAGAGACATGACGTAAGTCTTCTTGATTTCAACCAGTTACTGGCAGAGGACTGGCAAGTGCATAACAGCTTTTAGCAGCAGTGTCGCAAGCCTAGCTTAGCAGATAACAGCCTACGTACCACGTGAATAAGGTACTCATTAGCTTTGCAAATCGAGTCAGAAATCAATCGTGAATCAAGAAGAAATGTCAGGTAAGATAATCGAAGGGAAATTGCACTGTCTGCTCAGACAAAGCGGGTGGGTGGGTGTTTGGGAGTTTAACGTCCTTTTCCACCACATTCGGGTGATATCAAAGACGGGGCAACGATGAAAAAGCCAGCACAATTATTTGGCCCCAGCCGGGATTCGAACTCACGACCCGAGCATTGGAAGTCCAACGCTCTACCATTTGACCACACCGGCTTCCCCTGCTCAGACAAAACTGACAGTAAAAATCATTACAATTACAAACAATCAGGTATTGCACAAGCTGATGATTCAATGCGAGCACACGGACTAAACGCTATTGCATTTACTGTTTCTGTAAGCTCGCTTGCATTACGTGGACAGAGACATGTCAAAGTAGTTACATCGTCTGTGTTTGACAGTACTACGATGGTGCTTGGCCGAGTACATGTGCACACTCACTGAACGTTTGTTCCGTTTCCTTATTCCAAACCTGTATTCGGTCACTACCCTTACTTTGCAGTTGTCTGTGTTTGACGATAATTTGCCAATGGTCGCCTGAGGACATTCACATTTGCCGCGTCATTCCAACGCCGCTACAGCAGTTTTGCTATTGTTTGTTTGTTTGTTTTTTTATGTGTTTGTTGTTCCAGGTCTATGTGTATGTCGTGACGCACGATGCAGCATAAAACAGAAATAAGGAATCGCGCACCTCTCTCTCTCTCTCTCTCTCTCTCTCTCACACACACACACACACACACACACACACACACACACACACACACACACACACAAGTGCGCGCGCGAGCGTGCGCTATGCAGCGTCTCGCTCAATAGAACAATTGTCTCGATTGTAAGTCTGCCAA